>SNQJ01S0045996.1:12438-35760 GCA_010110895.2 Picea sitchensis
CCTAGTTTAAAAGATAGTTTAATTGTTGCTATAGTATAGATAGTATTTTCTTTCATAGATTAGAGAGTTGTTGTTTATCATAGATTAAAATCTAGTTGTTAATCCTTCTTGCTTTCAATTAAATAGATTTCTTTTCATGAATTAAAAATAGTTTTGAATTAAGAATTTAGTCCACTTTCCTCTTAGGATAGATAGTTGTTCAATGATAATTTTTAATTTGATTGCTTACAATAGTTAGTTTTTTTTTTCTTACTTGTCTATTTTCTTTAGTAGGTTAGTTAGTTGTCTTTGCTTATTTGTCTATTGCTTTAGTAGGTTAGATAGTTGTCTTTGCTTTCTTGTTTACTTGCTTTAGTAGGTTAGTTAGGTGTCTTTGCTTGCTTGTTTATTTATTTGCTTTCATAGGGTAGTTTACTCATTGAATATAGGTTGGCAAGTTAAAGAAGTTTGCTTTTGTCATTTGTTTATTATGCTTAAATAGTTTCTTTTGTTTATTGTTGAATTAGTTTGCTTTACATAGGGTTTTTACTTGTCTTCTTAGAACTATCCATCGATCCTTGGCCCAAAAGTACTTAGGTTACATAGTTTCAAGTTTCTTAGTAGGGTTTTCTCATTAGATAGGTTTGCTTGAGTAGATTAGCCTTAGATAGCTACCTTCCTTAGTTAGACTACACTCCTACCATCCCTTATACCTTTGTCATATATTTTTCTACAACTCTAATTTTACTTACCTCGGGTTGACAATTTAATTGAAAGTTTTTAGTGTGTTTTTAGTGCATATAGAACACCCATCAATATTATTTATTGTTGATTGATTCTAGTGAACCAGAAATTTATGAAGAGGCAATGCAACTAGACACTAAAAGGAAGTGGGAGCAAGGCATGGAAGAGGAAATGGATTCCTTGGTAAATAACCGGACTTGGGACTTGGTTCGGTTGTCTATAGGAAAAAGAGCATTGCATAATAAATGGGTTTACAGGTTGAAGGAAGAAGATGGAGGAAAAAAGTGGTACAAGGCTATACTTCTTGTAAAGGGGTTTGCACAAAAGGAAGGTATAAATTTTGATGAAATATTTTCTCCTTTTGTTAAAATGACTTCAATTAGGACTATTTTAATTCTTGTGGTAGTAGAAGATTTTCATATTGAACAGTTAGATGTAAAAACAACTTTTCTCCATGGGGATTTGGATGAAGAGATTTATATGCAACAACCACAGGGGTATGAGGTCAAAGGGAAGGAAAATTTGGTATGCAGGTTGAAGAAGAGATTGTATGGCCTAAAAATATATCTAAGGCAGTGGTATTTGAATTTTGGCAGGTTTATGAAAAAACAAGGTTATAGTAGATGTCATTCTGATTATTGTGTTTATTTTAAAAGGCTAGAAAATGGAAGCTATATCATATTGTTATTGTATGTAGACGACATGCTTGTTGTAGGGTCTAATATGAAGGTTATAAATGTGCTCAAGAATGAATTTGATAATTCATTTGTGATGAAGGATTTGGGTGCTGCAAAGAAAATCCTTGGTATGAGAATAACAAGAGAGAGGGAAAATCGCAAATTGACATTATCTCAGGGTGAGTACATAAAGAAGGTGTTGGAGAGGTTTAGAATGAAGAATGCAAAACCAGTTAGTACACCTTTGGTCAACCATTTCAAATTAAATAAGGAAATGTGTCCCAAGACACAGGAGGATATAGAATACATGTCTAGGGTCCCTTATTTATCAACAATTGGTAGCTTGATGTATGTGATGGTTTGCACAAGACCAGTTATTCACATGCAGTGGGAGTTATGAGCATGTATATGAAAAATCCATGTAAAGAACATTGAGAGGAAGTAAAGTGGATTCTCAAGTATTTGATAGGTACTTATACTCATGCATTATGTTTTGGAGGTTCAGACACTATTCTAGAGGGATATGTTGATTTAGATATGGAAGGTGATAAAGATAGCATGAGAAGAACCACATGGTATGTTTTTACTGTAGGTGGAACAATAGTAAGTTGGATTTCAAAACTACAAAAGGTTGTTTCACTTTCAACAACAGAAGCAGAGTATGTTGTTGTGATAGAGGCTAGTAAAGAAATGATTTGGTTACAGAGGTTTATGGAAGAATTGGGAAAGAAGCAGGAGAATAGAAGGTTGTACTGTGACAGTGAAAATGCCTTTTATCTTGTAAATAACTCAACCTTCCATTCAAATACTAATCATATACATATCAAGCACCATTTCATACGATCCATCTTGGAAGATGGACATTTGAATTTGGAAAAGATACATACTAGCCAGAATCCTGCAGACATGTTAAAAAATGGAGTAATAGGTAGAAATTGAGTTCCTACTCAATTCCATTTGGTCTTCAAGCATAAATGTGAATATGAGAAATTTTTCAAGTCCAAGGTGGAGTATAGTCTAGCAGGTATAATAGCAGTGGATTTGTTTTGATCAGTCTCGAAGTGGGAGATTGTTGGTTGTGGAACCTGATTATCTTCCTAATTCATAGGTTTGTTTCATCCGTTCTTGGACCCCATTCCCTAATGGGGGGGTGTGGGGGGGCTTTCCCCCAAAATAAATTTCTCCATGGGGGTCTTGGGGGGGGACAATTTTTGTAGCCCCGCCCCCCCTGGTGAGGGATTTGGGGGCAGTGCCCCCGAAGAGAAATATTGGGAAAAATTGTGGTATAAAATATTGTGATTTTGTAGTCGATATGGACCGTTCATTACAAGGTCACATATATGACAGTAGAAGTTATTTTTAGGGTTTTTATCCCTAGAAGGAAACCCTCTTTTATGAGGGAATTGTATTGCAGCTTTGTATGATCGTCTATATTGTATTCTAAGAGAGGATATAGTGAGAGAAAGAAGAGGAAGATACAACAAGTGTGTTGTAGGTTGTATCCCTTCATTTTGTTGGATAAAAATAAGGAATAATAATAAGGAAGGACCTAGAAATTTCTCGGGTGGACATAGACAAACTAGGTGAACCACATATATTTGTGTCTCTATTGTATTGTGTATCTTGTGTGTTTTATTTTCTCATTTGTTTTATTTTTTTTCTTCGCGATCCTATTTTTCTAGCATTTCCAATTGTGTAAAAGTCCCACTACCCTGGGTGATGTCAATTGTTATGTCCCTTCTTTATGGATTTTGCAATGGTCCTCCTAAGGCTGGGGCAGTGATTTCTCTTGGTTCTTCCTCATAAGTGATAGGTCCTCGGGCTATGTAAGATGTTGTTGAACCTTCATCATCATCATATATGGTTATTAAATTGATAATGACTAAGGGTATACATGTTCTAGTTGGTGTCCCTGACAATCTTTGTGGTGTTCTAGCTATTGTAGGTTGCTTCACTTGGGTTTGTAGTGAATTCGGGTCATCGTGAGTGGTGATCCTCTTTGGTGGAGTTTCTTTAGTAGTATTTGACTTGGTTTCATGAGTATTTGTCTCAACTGGGACAATCCTTGGAGGTTCTAAATCTTGAAGAACAAGGGTTTCTATCATCGTTTGCATAACCCTTTATGCTTTGACTAGGAGCATTGTTCCTCTTCTTGTTGACTCTGCTAATTTCGCTACTCTAACTTCATCTCGTTCTCCGATAACTGCCTTTGTTGTGTGCTCTACAGTTGCAATTTTTTCTTGTACTAACATAGCCTAAAACTTGGTAATTTTTGGGTTTTCTTTTTTTTGAAGAACCTCTTCCCAGTCTTGAGAATTTTTAGTGAAGAGCTCATCTTCATAACTATCGTAGGCGTAAGTCCAATGTGACACCACTTTCCCTGCAGTTGGGGTACTATCCCTTTGGGATCATGTCTACGAAACCAACCGGTAGGGAACCTATATTCCAAATGGCTCAGAACTTCTTGCTTGGCATGCGTGGTGTCTTTGACTATATAATATCCACTATGCAAACCGTAGGGTATAAAATCCCTCTTCTTGTCCTTCACTAGAGAGGCATTGAAATCTTGTAAAATGGTATGGTAGCATATTTCCCCCAAAACCAAACAATCCAAGACACAAGCAGGGAGTAAATGTGGAGCACCAATAGCTCCAAAAACCCTCATATAAGTGTTCTTCTCTTCCAGATACCAATGTCCTACTTTGGATATCATTTTCTTTGCTACTACTGAAAGTATTGGACAATTTTGTCTAAAAATAATAAAATGTATCTTATATATGAACTCATCACATATCATAGCGTAAAATTTCTTATACTTGTTTTCCCATAGGATGCTAAAATACACATGTACAGGTAACTCACCGATATGCCATCTTAGATTCATACCTGAGAAAAAAATTCTCGCATAGATTATGTCCAACAAGAAAGATGCAATAAGTTGTCTCGACTTTTTTTTTCCTGAGCCTATTGAATAGTCATTCTCATTTTCTTTGAAATAATGGCCCCCCATTTGAAACAAATTCCAGATATTGCGACCGTATATGCCAGGGGAATCCATGCTTCTGAAAATATTGAACAATTCTTTTCTACATACAATCGACATATCAACGCCATTAAGTACATGTATGGTTCCCTAAGATTTGTTGTGATGTACCACCCAGTTTTCCTATTCAATAATTTTGTTTCCTCCCTCCACCAAGAAGCTAAGAATTGGATGGTGTTATGTCACTCATAGAATTTAACCAAAAAATCAATATTCATTCTTTCTTCCGGGTCTCTGAGCTTGTAATACTTTTGCACCTCTACCGAAAGGAATACACCAATGCATTCCCCTTCCACATTAGTAATTACACATTTCTTGGTGTCTATATGGTCAATTATCCATCCTAGGGTCTCTTTGCAATGAAAAAAGGGAGTTCGGCATGCCACCCTGTGTAAGGAAAACCGTCTAATATTTGCAAAAACTTGGTCATCTAGTTCCCTAACCCCTGGGACACTGTGAGGTGTAAAGTTTGGAAAATATTCTTGATGAATTTTTTTATAGAGATCACCCCAAGGTGGAAGAAGGACATTATATGTGGTTCTTTCTTATGTATCTCTGAACATTGGTGGTTGAACAAACTGCTTCTTGGTCGATATTCGAATCACAGGTCCTACTTTCGGTGAAAATTCCAACTATCTTGCTATTGTTGGACTCGATCCTTCACCAACTTCTAACTCTTTCCCTTTCGGTGTCCTCGGTGAGCACCTGATTACTGACCTTCGAGGAGGCATATTTATTGCATGAGAATGCCACTATGAGTCACAAGTGATTATAGACAATAATCAAAATTTTGGCGATGTATAACAACTAAAATATTCACAGTAGCATTTAATGTTTACCTTCTTTGCAGATAAACTTGGTCTTACTAGTGTTTCCACAAATCGATGATGAGATAGGCTCCTCGGTGAATTTTATTTCCTTCTCTTGATTGAAAGGAAACTTTCTTTAACAAAATGTGAAATTGGAAGAGAAATGGCATTACAGATTCAAATTTATAGATCCCACAGACTTACCTTGTCACGTCTAGTATTTAATTGGAGCTTGTACAACATGATCTTTGTAATCTTCGAATATCAAAACAGGATCTGGGCCACGCTTGGGAATTAATGTGTTGCGATTTGACGACGTGAAGGCCCATTGTTCCTATTTCATTGGTGATTTCATATTTTTAATTTATCGGCGCGTGGTATCGAAGATCGAGAGTATTTGTTAAGTGTCATTTTCCTTTGACAACATCTTACTAATGCAGATGACCGTTCAACGAGGGATCCTTAAACAAGTTATTTGTGTATTGTGGGTTTCAAGGAGAATGACATGGAAAGGAACTAAATTTTTGTGTTCATTGGTAACCCTAACATTTGACTTAACAGTTATGGAAGCATATCAAACCTAGTGGTAATACTCTGCACAAGTTATTTTAGACATAATCTTCATTTGTCGGCTAGATCTGTGTTTAAACGGATGGAAAACTTCTATTGAACCAGAAGGAAACAGACGGTCCATATCTCTCCGTAGTATCTACATCAAATAAAATGTGTATGTTAAGTGCCTTATTATGTTTAAAACTTGGCGATGGTCGATGTGTGCATTGGCATCAACGGTTTTCTCTGACCCTTACGCTCTTGTCTTCTTGGTAGAAAAATCCAATGCCGACCTTCATTACCATACAGGATAACGTAGATGTGATGACGTGGAAGATGACATGGAATCTAAGTTTCAAAGGATGACGTTTAATTTGTCATGAGGATACGGGTAGTCTACGTGGCTAGACACGTGGCATGTGATGTGGCCAGTGAGGAAGGTGACATGGACAACCTAGTCATTGAAATTAACACTACTTGGTGTTCAACATCAACGGTCGAGTTTTTCCCTTATACCTGATCGAAGACTAAGATTGATTTACTAGTTCCCATAATTCATCAGCATTAGGAGAAATCTACCTTTTTTGTGTTGGACTTACCTAGATTTTTGTCAATGTTGATGGTCTATTGGTGATCGGTGAAATTATTTGACTCCTGGAGACACTAACACATTATATCGATGAATGATGTCTTATCGACGATCAGTGAAATTTGTTCCACTTCAAAAAGTGTGAATCTTTCCCTAGATCCCTATTATAGACACTTTTAGACTTATTTTTCCCCATCCCTCGATGAATTCATCGAAAGTTCTTTGGAGAAGGTTGCAACTTGCTCGTTTTTTCAATTCTTTTTTTTTTTCTTTCCTGATGCAAAACATGAGAAGTTTTTGCATTTTCTTGAGATTTTAAATGCAAATAAAAAAAAGGGAAAAATGCATAAATTTAACAAAGTATAAATATGCAACCTATGTAAATCCAAAAGGAGAAGGTGTAAAATAATTAAAAGGAAAAGTGGTCCCCAAATATTGAAAATTTTAAGGGTTTGTTGAGGACTCAACTTGACCATTGGAGGAACCTAGGTGGTTGGTTTCGAGGAAGTGCCAGTAGTTCGAGTCAGGTTGTAACCACTCATTTTTACCGTTTTCAATAAAAGAGTTTATCTTTCCTCCATACATGCGTAAATGGATTTCAAACTGTTCATATATGCTATTTTATTTCATATACTTGAATATTTTCACATTATATGTATGATTTGAATCTATAACTATCTTGTTGCAGCATATAATTGGTGTTTTGTTTCACATTGATACCAATGGAGATCATGATCAACATCGAAGGTGGAGAGCAAGGATCGTCATCAGATGTAGGATACAAGGTGTGATGTCTCTCCTTATCTCTCTTTCCCTCTTTCACTTCCAAAAGTAGTTATTCTTCTCATAGCATTGTTGTATATGAGGGTAGATTTATGTATTTTATATATGGTCTTTCTCTGCTATGACGTGACCCAAGGTCACAAGGGAACAATCCCATAATATAATTGGCAATCGTATTGGGGATATTTTCTCCTAGTTTGGGTCAGTATTAGGGTTCCTTGGGTTGTCTTTGATTCATGTACCTTTTTCCTGTTTTCTAGAAACTCTTCGAAGCATTGGCCATCTAGAAACTTTGTCCAGGGTTTTTGGATTCCTCCTTTTGTGTTGGCTCTTTTTATTTTTCAAAGTTTATTGGTTCATCTACACTTTGGATTTGTATGAGTCGCGGATATCTGTTCTTTGACTTTGTATGACCCATGGATATCTATGAGTCCTAGTGTACACAGTCGTGTATCTATGTAAAACCTTGAATTTGTAATCCTTTCTCTCAGTTTTGGAGGGTCTAGGTTGGTTCTTCAGCATAAGATTAACCTCTTGGGTTTGTGTTTGGTTTTATTTGCTTTGTTAAGTCTTAGAAAAATATCAAACTATCTAAAAGATATTTCTTATTTATAAGTCATTCTTTTGGTTATAAGGTTCTTAAGGTCATTCGAAAGGCTAGTTTTATGTTAGGGCTTAGTTTCTAGATCGAATTTTGTTTCAGTGATTAGAAACAGTTTCCTTTCTTCTTTTTACCTTGTTCCCTTTGTTTATAAAAATAAAAAGAAAATTTTCATTTTAGTTGCATATTCATTTATTTTTAACAAAAAATAAAAAATATATCTTGTTTTCTAGTTTTATTCCTTGCTTCCTTTTCCTTTAAATTTTTCAAGAAAAGAAATTTATTGTTAGCACTCAAGTCTTTAGGCATTTTATTTTTCTTTGATAAGTTTTTTTCGGTCATAGTAGCCTTCCATAAAAGAAAAGAAACCATGTTTGCAAAGTTTTTGCATTTTGTTTTGCATGGCCTTCAAAGAAGTATTTTAGGTTGCATTGCAAAGTGATTCAAAATCTTGCATACAAGAAATTGCATTGTTTCCATTTCCAATAAACATAAAAGCAAAGAGTTTATTTTTAGTTGAAGCATTGTTAGCACTTTCGATTTTCAGTGAAGAAGCTTCTTTGTGCTTAGTGTTCTTAAAAGTGTTTTTATTTATTCGGGTCTATGAAAACATCATCCAAGTTTCATCCATAAACCTTCTGAGTAAGTAACATCCAATAAAATGAATGCTTAAGAAAAATTGTTAAACATTTTGTGTTTCAATAGAATACACCAACAATTTTAGGCTAGGGCCTTGGTGTATGTTGCAGAGTAAATTTCTCCAAGGCTGCAAAAAAATGTTAGGAACCTAAGATAGGGAGTGTAAAATCCGACTGTCCTATAGGTGTGGTCGGGAAACTCCTCTCACATAGGAGCTAAGCACAAGGTCATGTAAAGGATATCTGAGGAGATTTCCCTCTGAAGCTTTGTCGAGTGTCATGGAGAGATCGTATATTGGGGGGTTTTCATAAAATGATACTAACTCATTTGGCGTCAGTCTTCTACAAATTTTGAACCTTGTTAAAGTTTCCTGAAGTGATATTGTTCCTTTTGGCGTCAGTCCTCTAGATCCACTAACCTAGATTGAAATTTTCTGAAGTGACATATTTGACCCTTTTGTACACAGTCCTCTCGAAGAGATTTGGGATTTTTTACCCTTCCCATATGTTTGATAATGACTATTGACTTTCCACTTAGACGTTGACTGCAAGTTGGTAACCATAGTTTCTCTTCATAGGAATCTCAGAGGTGACTATGAGGGTTTGTTGTGGTACCTGTGGCATATTTCATATCACATTGTTTAGTACTACTTGAGGGTGCCCCGTGAAGAGTGGGTACTTGCACCGGATAATGTTGGTCAATGTAGGTTAGGATAACTACTTCTCGTTCCTTCATTCGGTGGTCCATAAGAATTAATCAACCCATGCCTCTATCTGAAAGGTCCCTTCCTTACTCTATCATTGTTACGGATTCAAGGCCTAATCCACCTAAGCCGGGATATTGGAAAAGTAATTTGTGTTTTCTATTACCTCTAAGTTTTTTTAGTGGTGTTCTTGGTGTTCATAGATTTATTTAAGAATCTGTTTGGATAGTCTCCTAGAGTTGAAAACTCAAAGTGGTTGATCAAAGTCCCCGTAGATTGAGGATAATTCAAGGTCTTCCACTAGAATAATAAATTAGAAATAATACTCCCCCACCTCCGCTAAGGCATCGTCTTGATCAATCTTGTGCTTTTGTACTGACTGGTCCAATCGAGATCTTAGCTAAAAAACCCTCATAAGTTAACGCTTCAAAACCAGAGGTTGTAATTGTTGAAGATCTCAAATCTGAAGAATACTCTTTGACATTCAACCTTCTACTAACCTGAACTTTTCCATCACACATGGTACAAGTTTGACCTCCTAGATCTATATTTGTTGATAGTATCACTCTTTGTTGGGCCACTATGGACGACACTCCACAAGTGTCTGGTTCAAGAGTCCCTATGAATCCCACTACAAAAATAGTCACCAGCGGGATCTTTCCTCTTGGTATGTCTAGAACAACGATTAGTGTGGTCTATTCCACCATAGTTTCTCCAATCAAGAGAATTTATCTGTTATTCATTGGTTCCACTCTTTCTATGAGTGAATCAATGTCATTGACGTTGATAATAAATTATTTTTCTTTTTGTATGTCATCGATGGGAATGCTTAACGCATTGACTGGTTCCTAGTCAACGTCCCAAGTTTCTAACATTGGTGCAGGGAATTTTGCAATTCCCTACCAAGTGATCCCTTTGGGTGGAGGTCACATTCCTCCATTGTTCCCATATGTTGGGAGTAGGGATTTCCCTTCTTTCGGTCTGAACCCCTTCGGGGGCTTGGACACTTCCATGGGTACCACGATCATGTCATTCACTTATACTTTGTTCACATTATACAGTGGATTCAGGAGTAATCCTTTCACTACGTCTACAGTTTTAGCAAGGGGAAACCCCTTCCAAGCCCAGTAGAATCCCATGCAAGGGTATTTACCTTTGCAAGGGATGCCATTAGGGGGAAACCCCTTTCTCGATCAGTATAAACCCATGTAAGGACTAGTTCCTTCACAAGGAGGTCCGACAGGGGGTAACCTTGTTTTTCCATCGAGGAATCATATGGGTGGAGTTTATCCTTCATTTAACCAGAGCCAACAAGGTTTTACCCAAAGATTTAGTCCATCAACAAAATCTTCATGGAAACCTGGTGCTAGTTACAATCCGGAACCTTCTTTTCAAGTTGTGAATCAGTCGATGATGCATCCTGTTGAAACAGATCTTAAATTTTTATCCCTAGGGCCTAAATTTTTCTTTTTCGGGTTTCAGCTTTTCATAAAACATGAGTTTTGTATCAATTCTAAGTACACAATGCCTTTTTCCTAATTTTTTTTAATTTTTCGGATAATAAAAGGGAAAAAGGCTTACAAAAATTATATTACTCCCAACGTTTTTTATTTTGAAATTATTTAAAACGTCTTAAATTTTTAAAATTAACGTTTTTTAAATTAAGTTTAAAAGAATTTTTAGGATTCGGGATTTGCTACAAACGAATTTTTCGATGCAAATCGAATGGAGAAATCTCGATCCCCGATTTCCCGAAATGTTGAAATCTTAATTAAAACATGAATTAATTAATTCTCTTATAAGAAAGGTTAAGGGTTAAGATAATCATGTCATGATTTCGGGATTCGCGGTTCAGTGAGATCATATCTCCTGTCATCATCTTTCCCGAAATCCTGAATTACGAAATCCTGATCCACAATTCACGTTAAATCAAACTAATTTTGTTTTGGCCTTAATCGTGATTAGTTAGTTAAATAAGATGAGTTAAGTCCTGTTTAAAAAGCAAGCCATCGCGATTTCACGATTTCGGAGATCGGATTTCATTGATAACATGCTTCTCGACATAAAGATTTCTGAAATCCCGAAAACGTCTAATCTCAATTAATTAATGTGCTAAAAGCGTTTAAAACTTAATTAAAACATCGCGATTTCACAATTTTAGAAATCGTTTTTCATTGACGACATATCTCTCAACATCAGGATTTTCGAAATCCTGAAAAGCGAAATTTTCAGCTTTAATCTATGATTAACACTAATTAAACTTTTTTCAAAAAACAAGATTAATGCTAATCATTCTTTAAGTGTTCATTCATGTTTTCTCTTTCCGATTAAGTAAGTTTCTCATTTTCTTTACAAACTCGAAGGCACCTAAATACGGACATTAAATGCGTATCTCGAAAAAATATCTTCCGCATTAAGAGCTTTAAATTTGTGACAGCTGTGTAAATCTTGTCATTTTTAAATGTGTTCAAAATAAACATTCGAATGTCTGTGTTTTCATTTTAAGCTGAGCTCGTTCATCCATTTTCTGTGACAAGTTTTCAATTAAACACAGAAGCCATGGCACCCAAAAAGGCACCGAAGAAAAATGAAGACACACAGGAAGGAGATATTATCTCTGACACCACTCCACACGCTATATATTAGATTAAATCTTGGACTCAAACCTCTGAATTGTTGGAGTATGAGCTTGAGAATGCTCATCCTAATTCTGAAAATCATCTCCGGGACATAGTTGAGTCAGAGCTTCATAAGATCGTTGCACGCCCGAGGCTCGTGGCATACACTGATATGATCAGCTGGGCTCTGGATAAGGTCGATATCCCAACAAGGAGCATTTTAAATGACCAAGGAGCTATCGTCGGCTCATTCAGGCCAGAACACATGCAAGTAATGTATAAACTCTCGCCAAATCCTAAACATACTTTTAATGCTGAATTTTTAGCAGATTTTCAGAGAAAAGAATGTATTGAGGTAGACCAGACATATCCCGATATGATTAGAGAATGGGCGAGGTGTCCAGCGAAGTTTAGAGCTGATTCCCATGGGATTTATGCTACAACATCCTTAAATGAATACATGGTATATGTAGCCATTATGTTATGTAGACTTTTCGGGAGAAAAGATCCCTGTCATTTTCATGCAGATTAGGTGCCCTTTTTAGAGGAAGCTTCAGAAGGAAATGGTTTTAACTGGCATAAGATTTTGTCAGATAACCTAACACAAGAATTCTTAAACTACAAAGCAACAAAATCAAAGGGACAACCACCAGCCTTTTATATCTTTGCATACATTATGGATGCAATCTGTTATGTGACTCCCTTTCCATTAATGAATTGGAGTTGGAACATTTCTTGTCCAGAACCCATTCATAAATATCACTCAGCCCTTTGGGAAGAAAACACTAAAGATGCATTTTATGAGGTTTGTCATTTTATTATAATTCCTATGCACAGAATGTTTTTTGGATGCGAACCCCCTCGCATTTCCAATGTAATCACAAAAAATATTAAAGCAGTCACTGACTGGTTTATTGAGGAAATTTTTTCCTACATTAGGGTTTATGGTTGTTCCATTCCCCCTCATGCACTCCCTAAATTCCTACCGGACAGATTGGTGTGCAGGGAGGTAGCCCATCAGATAGTAAAGGGCGGTGTTGGATTAGAATTAAAAGCATCTCAGAAGAAGTCATGGCCATCTTTCCCTGTTCATATTGGGAAATTTTCTTTATTAAATTTAGGCCATTCTAAAGTAGAGGCCGAGTAATTAGAAGAAGTGAAATTAGTAGATATTGAGCACAAAAAATATGACCCCTACCAAGTAATAAGTAGGCATTTCATACATTTTAATCTAAAGGCTTATGAACATGAAGCATCTATTTATGATGATATATTTAAGGATGTTAAATCCTATGAAGAAGTACTGAATAGAGTACAGGCCATGCCACTTGACTCACAAACCAGATTCGCATCTTTTCAGAGCCATAGGCGAAGTTGCCTACCCAAGAGTTTGTAGTGTGAAGTTTTGACTCCACCGCCAGAATAGGAAGGACCCCCTCCAGGGTTTGAAACTAATACACAGGATAAAGAAAATACCAAAGGCAAGTTGAAGAATACTGAGATACCATCCCAAGACACACAGGGTTCTCAAACAAAAGAATTGGAAACAGAGAGGGGAAAAGAGCTGGAAACAACTCCAGAAATCATTAAGGATGTTCCAGAAAAGATAGGAGGAACAACATCAATAGAGATCGGTAGTCCTATCACCTCTTTAAATCCATTGCAGTCAACTTTTGGAACCCCCCATGAAGGAGCTTTATATGTCAGTGATCTCGACCTGATTTCAAGAGATGAAATCCCTCCATCAGATTACTTTTTCAGTAAAAAGAGAAGAGTAGTCTTGAAACAGGAAATTCATCCAAGGGGAGACAGGATGATTAAAAAGCATAGGGTTATTATAGATGGAAAGAAGCTCAAATATGGAGAAATTGCTACGGAGTTAGAAGGTACAATGGGTGTTATAGCATCAACAAATATGTATTCTGTTGGCAATTTAACAACTATGCTCAAACAAAAAGACCAAACAATAATTCAGTTGCAAGACAAATTAAAATAAACTGAGAGAAATATCAGTTGGGGAATACAAAAGGGTCTAGAACAAGCTAGACTAAAGGATATGCAAGAAATTCAGAAAATAAATAAAGACTTGGAGGAGGCAAAACACATAATACAGGTCACACAGGAACAAGTTCGAAAGCTGGGAGAAGAAAATAAACATTTACAAGATAAAAAAAATTCTATTACTAATCAAGTAGTAGAACTTGAAAATTTCAGGACACAAGCATTGGGGATATATTTGAAAATAGAGGAAGAATAGCAGAAAGTGTTTTTGAATCTGGAAGTAGTCCAGAATTATTTTCAAGAAACAAATAAGTCTTTGGAGAATGTTTTCCAGAAGGAAAGGGAGGCAAAAGCAGCTAGAATGACTTTTCAAAAGGCAGTGGCCTTCTCAAAAAAGGAGGAAGTTGGAAAGATTCAGAAACTATCCATTTCTGAACAGGTTAAAGGGGACATAATACTAAAAGTGTGGGAAGCAAATCTGGCCGAATATAAAAGAATAACCAGGGAAGTCAGTGATGATTGCTAGGGAATTTTTGATCTCTTAAAGAGAGCTTCATTGAATATCGGAATAGATGACTGTCCCGGATTATTAGGTGAGATTAATATTGCCAAGCACCAGCTAAGGTTCAAAGAAGAGCTAGAGGAAATGAAAACAGAGATTTCAAAAATTAAATTAATCAATATCACAGAGATCAACAAATGGATGGTGATGCCGAATCTAAATTTGAAAACTATTAAATTCACAGAGAAGATGGTAGAAAATCATTTGCCTGAATTACAAAAAAGATTTTTCTTGTTTGAAGCAAATGAGATACCAGATGCTCCTAGAACTTTTGTGAAATTTTTGGGAAAGTGTGTTCAGTGTATTGAAGCGGAGAAAGGAAGTTCATCAATGCAAGCTTAAAAACATCTTTTTTAAATGTTTTTTATCATTAGAAATTAGAAAGAAAATGTAAACGGTTGACATTATTTTTATATGTAACCGTAATATTAGGAAGTTGGTTAGTCACCAACGAGAAAGTTTTGATGAAAATGTATAAATGTAGTTTCTAAAGACTGAGAAAGGGCTTTTGATTTTTTGGAGAGAGCCGATTGTAATAACAGTTTTCCAATCCATCATTATACAGATTACAAACGAGATTCTGAATCCTGCAAATTTGTAGCTATGTGTTCTTCAACCTTGTTTACTATACTTCATTGTATTTTTCTTTAATGTTTTTTCTAATGAATAATCAATTTGAAGTTATCTACATCTTTGATTTCTAGTTCAGATTGGTTTGGATATCAAATTATTTACATTTTTTCCTCTGAAATTGCTATCAGTGATTTTAAGACCTGCAAATCATTTGAACCTTAATACTTAACTTTTCATTAGAAACCTCGTTTTCTTTCATCATTATCTGTCGAAATATGAGATTCTTTCTTGATTAAAGCCTCATATTTTTTTGTAGTATTTATTTGTTATTTTATGATCCTTAAATTGTTACAAATCCAGGAAACAGCCTCAAATGTCTTTATGTTATTGTTTTAAATTTCAAAATTGTTTTTCCTATTCTCATCTATAGAAAGTTTGAAGTAACGCTTGATTAAAAAATCTTTCAGAAATAAATAAAGTTTTATCCTCCATGACTGTTCAAAGTAGCAGACAACCCAACATTGAACCTGGCCTTCAAGATCAAACTAGTATTGCCTTGAATCTATTTAATACCATCTTACAAACAACAACTAACCGGGTTGAATTAGAATGTTCATGGGTTTCTATTGAGAGAGATATTAGCATCCAAGAACAACAGGAAGCAAGACAAAGACAATTGAGAAACTGATTCTGCTTCACCCTTCCTTTTAAATTCTTATTCTCAAATTATTCCTTTAAACATTTACGGATGCCTTGACGGTATACTTGACAGCCTTAAAGTATAAACTCAGGAACACCATCTTTTTGGCACCATTGTCGGGGAACGAAGAAACGAATATTTTCCCTGGGAAGAACGACATTGACATTTTCTGTTTTTGATAGTGAACAAGGACAGAAAACCTTCTAAGGCTTAATATTTTTCACTTGGCGACTGCACAATAACTAAACTGGCTATTAGCCGAAAGAACACCAGAAAAAACCTGGACAATAAGCAGACCTCGCCAGTCTCCGATCTGGAAAATATTTTAAAATCACGAAAATCACTTAAACAAGTCTTTTTACCTACATATACTATATGTCAGCCTGACTTTACGTAGTTAAACATTTCTGAAACTCTTGAAAGATCACTTTCACTTCCCCTCTCATACGATACGTTCTCATTTCCTGAAGTTTCTTCCCCTAATTTCCGAGAATCTTCTCCTCACACATTTCAAACTTCAGCCTCAAATCTAACCATGGCTACACAAGGAGGTGATGGAGCTGGGGGTGGTGCTTTTGGAGGTGGTCAAGTACCGCTTCCTGGAATATTCACTAAAGTAGCTGCTAGATATGCTCCACTTGTTCTTCTCGTTCCTCTTCATGATCTCCCTGAGAATTATATGAAAAGCCTTCCGAAATTTACAGGGGAAGGCGATCTGAATACCCAAGAACATATAAACTTTTTTGATCAATTTGCTGACATCCTTGGAATAGAACATGAAGATGTCTATTCTAGACTCTTCGTTCAAACTTTTGAAGGATAGGTGAGGAACTGGTTCTGATCCTTAGCAGCTGGATCTTTAAGATCTTATGAAGAACTTGAAAGCACATTTATTAGACAATGGGGAGAGAGGAAGGACCACCTCTACTACTTGACTGAATTTGGAGCCCTTAGAAATAAAAACTCTGAATCAATTCTAGAATTCACACAGAGGTTCAACAAGTTGTATAATAAAATCCCAGTTGAGGTTAAACCTTCACAACCTGCAGCAAAAGTGACTTTTGTTGGCGCTTTTGATCCTGACTTTGCCTTATTATTGAGAGAAAGGAGATCAACAGATCTCACAAAAATACAAGATGATGCTCTTGAGATTGAATCAAACATGATGGCATCAGGGAAATTAAAAGCAAAGACTGAAACTGGAAACAAAGAAAATAGGAAATTTAAAGAACAAGGTGGACCTTCAGGATCGGGGAAATCCTCGGGAGATAGAATGGACGAGATGGCTAGGGTTATTAGAGAACTTTCAAACAAGATCTCAAAAATGGAACTAGAGAAATCGAAAAGAGATAATTTCCCCAGAAAAGATTTTAGAAGAAATCCTGATCCTCAGGGATCACAGAAGATAATTAAAAATGAAGATAAAAAAATTCCAACACCCTTCAAAAGTGAAAACTTCATTGGAGAGGAGGATTTAGGAGATTTTGAAGAAATCGATGAAGATATTAATAATCTTGGCGATGATAATAAATCACCTTATTTATCGAGACAGGATTACGAAGCATCTTTAAATAAATAAATTACATCGGAAGACCAAGTTAGCAATAATATGTCTGAAGATTTCACATATCAAGATATCGCAGATGATATCATAGCTGAACTACAGGGAAAATATAATTTAAGACCGAGGAACAAAATTCTCCCAAATGTTCCGACAAAAAAGATTTTGCCAAGAAGCGAAACCGATGAGGCAACTCTAAAAGTTGTTGATAAACAACCTGCGAAAAGAAACACAGCTGATACGCAACCTATCCAGTCAGAACCAGTAGAAACACTCCCTGTGAAGACACAAGCTCCTATAAATGAAAACAAGACCACATCACAACGAAAAGCTAAAAATAAAGGAATGGAATCCATGAACATCGAAAGCGACAAGGCCCTAGGAAATTTTAATTTGGAAAACGAAATAAATAAAATCAAAATTCCTATTCCCCTTGTTGAATTAGCTAAAATTCCCATATACAGAAAACAAATCGCCAAGATGATTAACTTTTCCAAAGACGAAAGCCAAGCCGACGTCATCAACTTAGAAGATGATAAACCAAACATAGTCTTTGGTCCACACTTCGAAGGTGCGAGAGACACTGTGGCCCCCTTTTATATTACGTTAACCCTGTTTGATCACCTTCTCCACAACTGTATGTTGGATTCCGGAGCTTCCCACAATGTGATGCCAAAGGAAACTATGGAAAAAATTGGTCTTGAAATCACAAGGCCCTATGGTGACTTATATTCTTTCAATTTGAGGAAAGTCAAATGCATAGGTATGATTAAAGACCTAGTGGTAGGTTTGGCTCAAATACCTGCTAAAAGTATTCTTATGGATGTAGTGGTCGCTGAAATTCCCCCAAAGTATGGTATGTTATTATCTAGATCATAGGGTGCCAAGCTTGGAGGATCTCTCCAGCTAGATATGACATACGCTACAATTCCAGTTTTCGGAGGACAATACACTCATCTTTACAGAGAGACTAGGTTGGCATTTACTGTAGGTGATCCACACAACCCGAACAATCATCCAGTTTATATTGCCGACCAGGACTTAGGAAATTGTATATTATATATCGATGATGATTTTGAAGTAGATGTAGATGATAATTGTATAGAAGAAAAAATTGAAAAAAAAGAAATAGAGAAAAATGTATATAGCACTGGTGTATGGAAAATGTATTTTGATGGTGCCTCGTCTTTCCTTGGAGCCGGAGTAGGAGCACTTCTTGTGGCTCTCGATGATCAATTTGTAATTCCTTTTTCATATAGGCTTCAGTGGAATGTGGATTGTACAAACAATGTATGCAAGTATGAAGCTTTAGCGCTAGGATTAGAAGCTGCTAGGAGGATGAAAATTAATAAACTCGAAGTCTTTGGTGATGCCGAGTTAATTATAAAACAGGTGAATCGATAGTACCAAGCTAAACATCCTAGATTACGGTCCTATAGGAATTGTGTCTGGGATTTAATTGAGAACTTCTTCTCATATGTGAATTTTCATTTCGTCCCAAGATCTGAAAATCAATAGGCTGATGCTTTAGCCAAAGTTGCATCAACTTTCACACCCCCAACTGCTTTTAAATTAAAATATCACATACAAATGAGACATCGCCCTTCGATACCAAATAATATACAACATTGGCAGGTCTTCGAAGATGATGAGCAGCTTCGAAAGTTTCTAGAATCATTAGACAAATTTGCAGAAATGCATACCGATCAAGAAAATCAAAATGATCCTATTTGGATCATGCAAGAGGGGGAGGATTCTAAAGAGTTTCACGATAAAATTGCAAATCACCGAATCCTTGTTCTCAAGAACAACCAGATTCCCAAGGGTATGATCCCTTTGGAAAGACTATTTAATCAAGATGATATCCCTTCAAAAACAACCCTTCAACCCCAACCAGAGGAGGTTGAAGATTGTAATATAGGAACTAAAGAAAATCCCCCAATGGTTAAACTATCCAAATATCTATCAACAGAAAACAAAAATAAATACACAGAATTGTTAAGAAAATACAAAGATGTTTTTGCATGGTCATACGAAGAACTGAAAACATATGACACTTCGGTGATCGACCATAAGATACCCCTCAAACTTGGTGTCAAACCTTTTAAACAAAAACTCCGACAAATTAACCCCATTTTATTACCTGTTATCGAACGAGAAGTCAAAAAACTCCTTGATGCTAAGATAATTGTACCACTGAGATATTCTGATTAGGTAGCTAATATGGTCCCGGTTAGAAAGAAAAACGGGGAAATTAGACTGTGTGTCGATTTCAGGAATCTTAATAAATCTTCTCTCAAAGATAATTATCCTCTACCTAAAATGGACCATGTTCTTGAAAAAGTAGTAGGAGCTAATAGGATGTCAATGATTGATGGATTTTCAGGTTACAATCAAATTGCCATCAGTGATCTCTATAAAGAAAAAACCGCATTTACCACTCCTTGGGGCACATTTATGTACGATAAAATGTCGTTTGGATTGATGAATGCAGGTGCTACTTTTCAACGTGCAATGGATATTGCTTTCGTTGGCGAACGGGACAAATTTGTAGTCATCTATTTGGATGATCTTATTGTTTTTTCTAAATCAGATGAAGACCATTTGATTCATCTTAAACAGACATTTGAAAAATGCTGCAGGTTTGGTCTATCCTTAAATCCTAAGAAGTCTCATTTCGCTATGCAAGAAGGAAAGTTGTTGGGTCATATCGTATCTCGAGATGGAATTAGAATTGACACTAAAAGAGTAGAAGCTATAGATACAATAGCTATTCCTAGGAATGTGAAAGAAATTCAATCATTTTTAGGAAAAATAAATTTTTTGAGAAGATTTATTCCTAACTTCGCTGAAATTGTGAAATTGATTACAGATATGCTCAGAAAAAACAGTGAAGTAAAATGGACAGCAGAATCTAAAGCATCCTTTGCCCATATCAAGAAGGTTATAAGTGAGGCACCGGTACTAGTGAGCCCCGATTATCTCAAATATTTTCTTATTTTTTCATTTGCCTCTGAACACACACTCGTTGTTGTACTCCTTCAAAAGAACGAAGAAGGTTTCGAGCAACCGATAGCCTTCTTTAGCAAAAGTCTCTGAGATGCTAAACTCAAATATAATATAATGGAAAAGCAAGCATATGCTATGGTAAAAGCATTGAAAGCTTTCAAAACTTATGTTTTATATTCTAAGGTGATTGCATATGTACCCACTAGTTCTGTAAAAGATATTTTGGTTCAAGAAGACAGTGATGGAAAAAGAGCAAGATGGCTTGCCAAAATTCAAGAGTTCGACTTGGAGGTTAAACCGACAAAATTGGTAAAGGGGCAAGGTTTAGATAAACTTTTAGCTGAATCCAATTTCAGAGCTCTTGGGATAAATAGCTCTGAGGAGGAGGAAGAATGGGTAGATGTGAATGAACTTGAGGACCAAATAGTCAAAAACAGAATCGAGGAGAAATTCGTGTCATCGAATTGGTACAAGGACATAGTAACATACTTACTGACATTGAAATATCCAACTGACATGTCTCCATCCAAAGCTAGAACGCTAAAGTTGCATGCAATCAAATACGGTATTTCTGAAAAACGATTATATTGGAAAGACCCGCTTGGCTTCCTCTTGGTCTGTCTGGTCGAGTCGGAAACTGACGAGGTTATAGATCAATTTCACGAAGGAATATGTGGAGGACACCACGCTTGGAGGGCTATGACATATAAAATCCTGAGGGCTGGTTATTATTGGCCCAAAATTTTCCCAAATGTCAATGCTAAGGTACGAGCTTCCAGCCCTTGCCAATTTTTTGCAGGAAAACATAAACTACCAGTGATGCCATTGGTCCCAGTCAAGACAGAAGCTCCTTTTCAGCAATGGGGACTAGATTTCATAGGTGAAATTAATCCTCATTCTAGTGCTCAACACAGATGGATCCTAACCGCTACAGACTATTTCACCAAATGGGTGGAAGATATCCCAACAAGAAAGGCTACTGATTCAGTGGTTATAGACTTCTTAGAAGAAAATATTTTGTCTAGGTTCAGTTGTCCTAGAAAGATAGTCACAGACAATGCGCAGGCTTTTAAGTCTATGGAAATGGTCATCTTTTGCCAGAAATATAATATTGTGCTGGGTCATTCCACAACATACTATCCTCAGGGAAATGGTCTGGCAGAATCTTCAAACAAGAGCTTAATCAGTATAATCAAGAAAGTGTTAAATGAAAATAAAAAGTCTTGGCATTTGCATTTAAAATACGCTCTGTGGGCAAATCAGATAGGCACAAAAAAGTCTATCGGTACTTCTCCCTTTCAAATGGTATATGGAACAGATGTAGTGTTGCCTATAAACCTAGCACTTCCTGTGATGAAACTATGGCAAGACAAGAATGAAGAACCGAATCCTCTCACAAGAAGGATAAACCAGCTGATTGAAGTTCAGCAGCACCGGGCGATAGTGGATGAAAAGTTGTAGAAGTACCAAGATGACATGAAGGTATTATTTGATCGTAAAGCCAAGGACATGAATTTTCTCCCCGAGGATCTGGTTTTGAGATGGGATGCTCGAAAAGAGGATTCGGGAAAAAATGGTAAATTCGATCATATTTGGTACAGACCATTTAAGGTAGCATCTCCTGAAGGAAAAAATTCATTTCTGCTTGAAAATTTGGATGGTAAAATCTTGAATGCCCCTGTCAACGGGCGTTTTTTAAAACATTATATGGAATAATTAATTTCTAGAAAGTTTCATTGTATATACCGTTTTGTTTTTTATTTTCATAATTTTCTTTAGAAAGTCTATTCTCATTTTGTAAATAAATAAAAATAAAATAAAATTAGTTTAGTTTTTATACCAAAAAACTGATATTTTTGATATTGTTTTGTTTACAGGATTCAAACAGACAGCTTGAACTCAGAGGATTAATTTGCCAAAAAAATAGGTGATAGATAGTACTTTCTGTTATTTAAAAAAAATAAAAATAAAAAAAATGATAATGGTAAGGCAAAGTTATGAGTTACAGCAAAGTCTATTTTCTTAATAAATAATAAAAACCAAAAAAAAAAAAAAATGCGTTGCTTATCCCGTAAGCTGATAGGTAAATAAAAAGCGTTTTAAAATACTTAAACCTTAAGGGTTTCACTTAGAACAAGTGTAAAGGCTTTCAAAGTAAAAATATTTATGAGAAGAGTCCAAAGGGTTATTTTTCAAATTACAACCTATGTTTTCCAACTTATAGATTGTTGGACATCTCCTTTTATACCCTCAGTTCTGTTTTTCACTTTTTCGGGTTTTCCCATCGAAGTAGAAGAGATTATGTATTAACTTTTGAAATAAAAAAATAATTAAAAATCAGTAAGACCAGTCCTCATAGTTCTTATTCTCTGACTAAAAGTGGTTATGTTTAGGTTGATTCAAACTCTCTTAGGTTTCTTAATAGTTTGTCTGAGGATTTAAGCTTGCTCAAAAGAAAACCCCTGAAAATAATCTTTCCCTTTTCTCTCTACAGACTAAGGGGTTTTGAAAGTTGAGAAAAGATTGGTCTAGAGTAATCAAAACAGGTTGACAAACCTCTATTGTAAATTTTTACACAGATAACCACCCCTGATATTCTAAGTGTCACTGATTTCCCCCGCTTCATATTTATAAGCTAAGTATAAGACAGATGGTGAAAGGAAATTCATATTTGATTGCCCCCATCTAGTCCCAAAGACGATGAAAGGAAATTCATTTAAACGATTGCCCTCGTCTAATATAAAAGAAACAGATAACTTCACCGGGGTACTGAACAGGCCCGTTGGTGGTGAAGCAATATCTGAGTATAAATATATAATTATCACTTGAAGCGGTGAAAGGAAATTCAGTAAAAAGGGACAGATAACTTCACCGGGGTACTGAACAGGCCCGCTGGTAGTGAAGCAATATCTGAGGTATCTATAAGGTTGTAATACTTATCTATCACTCTATTCTAGTTACCAGTTTTTTCGAAACCGGATTTTCATCTTAAGTCAAGATAGAGCTCCCCAATTAAAATTATAATTTTTATTTCGATTGATGCAAGATGAAAGTTACAAATCTGTTGAGTTTCCTAAGATTGTTTTAATCATCTTAACACTAACTTAATTTCAGACAAGAAGGAGAATATTATGAAGAAGACTACAACTGAGTTTAAATCAAATAAGAAGTTTTGAAAA
>SNQJ01S0045997.1:5109-17807 GCA_010110895.2 Picea sitchensis
CAAGTGCAATACCAATTGTATCGTGATCATACCAATATGTGTCTAAGATAAACATATTGTATTGAGGAATGAGCACATTCGACCAGACATGGTCAATAAGTGTGTTTTGCAGATGGCTTGTGTTGG
The DNA here is from genome assembly GCA_010110895.2 of Picea sitchensis. Classification (NCBI taxonomy): domain Eukaryota; kingdom Viridiplantae; phylum Streptophyta; class Pinopsida; order Pinales; family Pinaceae; genus Picea; species Picea sitchensis. Next base: position 5,236 of record SNQJ01S0045997.1, read on the forward strand.
TCAAAAGAAAGTGGAGACTGTATTTGCACATGTAGTTTTCCAATTCTTTAGTTCTGCCATTATTTTGTAGCATGTTAATATTGAAGTCTCCTACAAGTACAATGGGTCCATTCAGATGGAAATGGCACAATGCATTGGAAATAACATCTACTATGTTGGAGAATGTTGCATGGGGAGAAGCATACAGATTCGGTATTGCAACTTTTGTTTCATGTAAAAAAAAAATTGCAAGCACCACTTCAACATTCTTTTCTTCGATATGTATATGGTCCAAAATTGGTACATGTTTTTTCACCAATATCATCACCCCATGTGTAATGTAACTTGATATGCAATTGTGATTTGGGAATTGTTTGTNCAAGTGCAATACCAATTGTATCGTGATCATACCAATATGTGTCTAAGATAAACATATTGTATTGAGGAATGAGCACATTCGACCAGACATGGTCAATAAGTGTGTTTTGCAGATGGCTTGTGTTGGTCAAAAGAAAGTGGAGACTGTATTTGCACATGTAGTTTTCCAATTCTTTAGTTCTGCCATTATTTTGTAGCATGTTAATATTGAAGTCTCCTACAAGTACAATGGGTCCATTCAGATGGAAATGGCACAATGCATTGGAAATAACATCTACTATGTTGGAGAATGTTGCATGGGGAGAAGCATACAGATTCGGTATTGCAACTTTTGTTTCATGTAAAAAAAAAATTGCAAGCACCACTTCAACATTCTTTTCTTCGATATGTATATGGTCCAAAATTGGTACATGTTTTTTCACCAATATCATCACCCCATGTGTAATGTAACTTGATATGCAATTGTGATTTGGGAATTGTTTGTTCTGCATGCATAATGTCATGTGTGCTTCCTGCAAGCACAGAATATCGGATTGGATTGTATCATAGTCATTCAATATATCATCCATGTGTGCATTTAAGTTGTGTGTGTTAAGCAAGAGAATTGATACAGATAAAAAAAATTATATGAATTGGTGATCATAGTGCAGTTGCCATTTTGCGGTGGTCCTAAGACGTTCCATTTCAATACCAACTTTATGTTTCACTTTGAAGTTATCTTTTGTGAGAGGAATTAGTAAATCCAAGGAGTCTATGCTTCTGACACAAGATAGTGTTGTGTATACAAGTCCATGTATCTGAATTCCAGCAGGATGAAATGCAACATTGTCAAGTGCTAGTCCTTGTGATCTGTGGACTATACATGCACATGCAAGTTTAATCGGAAACTATTTTCGAATCTTTAGTCGACCTGTCTTTGTTGATGTCAATATTGGCTTTGATATTCGAAAAATAGGTGTCCAATCACTTCCAGTGTTTGAATTATATAGATAAAATAACGTGTTTGCTTGTCTCTTTCCTATATGTGGTTCATGAAACTTAATTCAAAGGACATCAATTTTTTATGTTTTCGTATAGCCTTTCAGTATTCCATCTACACCATTGACCAAGCCATCCTATGAATCATAGTTACAGGCATATATTTTAATGAGCATTTCTAATTTGAGGATAAGTTGCAAAGGTAAAGTGACTATATGTTCGTGACCTGGCACATTTCCATGGTTGTATTCTTCCAGGTCAATTGATTTGATGATGATATCATCATCGGGCATGCCTGATAGCATGTGGTTGTTATGCATTGCAACATCCTTATTTTTGTAGAACAGGTAAGAGAACATTGGGTCTGTTGGTGTAGGCTGCAAGCACCTCAAATTGATATATGTTAAGTCATCATATGTTTGGTTTTTTCTGCGCATTCTATTCAGAATTGCAATGAATGTTTCATCTGTCTACCGCATTGTAGTATGCAACTCAAAGCATTTAATATTGTCTCTCCATAATTCATGGATCATTGTTTCCATGTTAACGGTAGGTTGTTCAAATATCAAAGAATCTTGGATGGGTTGTGCCTAGTAAAGATCCCCACAAAATATTATGTCAATGTTTCCAAAGTATTTCATGTGCACATGTTTTATGCTTCCTAGTCGGTTGTCAATGGAATACAAGAACTGACTCCCAATCAAAGATGCTTCATCTATAAAGACAAGTTGGAGTTCCTCATAAATATTAGACAATGTATCCAACATTTCCTTGCTAAGTGGAAGAAACTGTGACTTGTTAAAAGGCATTAAAAATGCAGAGTGGATTGTTGTTCCACCTGCATTATATAAAGTTTTTCTTGTGTATGCAACTATTAGGCCCTTTGGTTTCATAGTATCAGAGGAATTGTTTGAATCATAGATTCATATAAGCATTTGGAACAGTTCTTTCGATGTGACTGTCCTGCCTATTCATGTTCCACCTGTAAGGAACAAGTGCACAGGACTGTCCATGTTCAAGCATTTTTTAGGAGCAATTTCCTTTAGAACTGTTTGTTGTTCGTGATTCAACAGACGTCTTATTATGTGGTATTCATTATTTTCAATTAGGAAAGGATGTTTTGTGACTTGAAAACCAAGATTCATACGTTTTTCACTTGCACATGCTGGAGGACGAGGCAAATCCGCTTACAAGTCATAGGACTCGGAAGGAGTTCTAGTTGTTTTTCAGTTTGTGAATGTCTCATCATGATGGTCAAGGTTTTCTAGGTCATTAACTGCAACTTCTAGATCACCCCATGTTGGATTAACATTGTAGGTAAATATAGCTTCATTGATGTGCACTATAGTCTCAGACGCAACATACACAACCTCCCATGTAGAGAAGTTGTGTTTTAATGTCTCTTTGTTTTCATCGAACAGAATGTACAGCAACAGTTTTTCTCTACAATAGTTTTCATAGTCACAATGTTTATTGTATTTGACAAATCGTATCACAGAGGGTTTTTTTCTTTTTGATATGGGTGCACCATTATTTTTGTAATGTGATACGAATTCTACTAAGCAGATATGCCTAATAGGATATGGATGTTGGAGGTAATAATCAACAATAGAGCGACATGGCACGTCTTGTGAATTGTCAGGGTCTTGCTCTAGCAAAACCGGTGGTTTAAGCACAAATGTACGTTTTTCAAGTGGAGATGTTTTTATGAAGACACATTTTCTTGAACCACAAGTGAGGGGCATGGAAAGTGCAATGTGAACTACTTGTTGAGCAGACATTTGTTGAAGATTAATCAATGTATTGCCAAGTTTGTGTATCATTTGTATGGCATCAATATGACTTCTTTCATGTTCTTTGTGTATTCTTCTTAATGCACTTGTCATATATTTGTCAACCTTTGTCATATACGAGGTACAGTATGATGTTGCAGCATATGAATTGAGCACATATTGTGCATCTGTATTTTCTTTCCACATAACTCACATGTTCTTGGAGAAACTGTTGTTCCAAATATGGGAAAGTTTCCGTTTAAGGAAAATTGTTGGTTTCCTAAGTGTACATTGTATGGTTTGGATGTACTCATCTTCTTATAGATTTATCTCTGTCAAGAAGGCATCGAAGCTCATCAGCTCGTCAAATTATCCTTGTTCTAGAAATGAGAACAAGCATTTAGATTTCTCAACAACAACATTGTCCTCTAAACTAAGTGGCTCTATGATTCTTGTAGCTCTCATTAACGACACGGGAAAGTTGTATCTGCAATGTGAGTTTTTTCATTTTCTACAACTTCTTGTATGGTAATGTCTATGGAGTTTGGCAAGTTATGGATCCAAATGATCTATGTTGCATGTTATGTATTTATCCACAAATTGTTCGATCTCTAAATTGTTATCATCTCCATGGATTGGTGCACCCTCTATCCACAACAGTGTGTGGTCATGTTCATTTCCCCTATTCTGGAATTCAGTCACAAAAAAGTAGTCCGATATTTTTCCGAATTTTTTTTCATCATGGCATATCAATTGTCTCAAATCATTTATTCTATGTCTATAGTAGTGAGTACATGTCACTGGGTCTTTTCTTATGAGGTAGTCAATGTCATTATTTTCTAGTGTATCAGTTGCTTTTTTACTTTTCCTGTTCCTATGCAGGTCAGATACGACAGCTACCAATGGATCCCAGCAATGCGCTACACTTGTAAATGTGATGAAAACTATTGGCGGTCCCAATTGCCAGATCATTGCAAAAAAAATTTTTTTTTTTTTTTTGGTTGCAAATAGTCAGGAGTGGTGCGAATGTTTTTGAAATCTATGTATCCAATATCAGATTTCAAAATTTTTTCTAGGTTTACTTTGTAATTCACATCCTTGGCCAACAACTTTCTTCCTTGTAACTGGCCTTTTCTTATTCGGACCCACATGAAGGAGAGAACTTGCTCTATTATTATGTGCATTGTTTTGAAAAACAAATTTGTTATGTGACAGGAGAAGTAACCGCTTGAATGTAGCAACTCTCATCGAACTATTTTATGATAACTAAATCGTTCTATAATATCAGTGGCACGTGGATATCCATAGAAGAGTGTTGGAAAGTTCATTTCCTCAGCGAATTTGTCCTTGAATATTCCAAGTGGACGTTGCCCCTCAGCGGGTGCAATTTCGACAATCTTGTCTTGCAAGTCATGAATGCACTGTGAATCAGTGAATCCATGCACCAATGTCTTAGCAAGTGTTTCATTCTCTGATTCAGCACTTGTATCAAATTCACTAGGATTTTCGAGAGTGTCTGCAGAGTTGCCATCCTCTTTTGCAAGAACATTGTTCCAGTTGTCATTTATACAAATGTTTTGTGCTTTGTAGAGGGCCCTGGAACATAATTCCTTTAATGCTTTCATAACAGCATGCACACGCACTTTGCCTGTCTGATAGGCATTTTTGTATCGCGGGCGTCTTTTCAGAGCCACAGCAATTGTCATAGTATTTCTAATGAATTGTGGAAAGGCTTTTTGCACAACATCCAGTTGAACAGGGACATTAATAATTGATCATGTTAAGCCCATCTAGGGTCGTTTATAGCCCCAAGGCCTGATTTGAGAAAATACAATCCACAAAGACACAAGTCTCTCCTCAAGTTTCGTAAGTGCACCTACATATGGCAGTGTTGTATTCCATTTTCAAGAGACCGTTTGCATGGAAGACAAATTTTTCCACAGTAAAATGGTTTATCATGCGCTGTCAAGCGGAGGTATTCTTCTTGCAAATCAGACGTGAAAGACTTACTATTTTTTAAGAAATTCAATTGTTCACAAATTGCACATGTAATGGAAGGAGTGTCTTTAATTTGTTTCGTGTAGGTCTATCTTGCATTTTTCTTTCGCAGGGAAGTATGGGTAGAAACAGTTTCCTGGTTTTCGTTGGTAGTAGTGCATGGTGTTTCTTCTAGCCCAAAAAATGTCACAGTTGCATGACTATTATGGGATATGCGACTGTACCTAATTCTATTATGTTCTACACGAACAAATTTCTTTAGATTGTGATATGTGAGTTTCTCTATAAAAGGAACAGTAGCAATGTATTTTTTTCTCTCACGCATGACCTTTTTCAAGTTGTGGTAACTTACTCTACGCTTCTTTCCCAAGGGCACGATGAGTTGATGGAAACTGGGATGAATTTCACTCTGACTCAGGTTCTGATAACCTAGTCCACGTTTTTTGTTTAAGTCATGTATGGCCTCATCACAACTGGGACGAATTTGACGCATAAAAATTTTCAAGTTGTGATAACTTATTCTACATTTTTTGTTTAAGCCCTATATGGCCTCATCACAACTGTGATGAATTTCATGCATGTTTTTTTTTTTTCAATCCCTGTATGGCCATATCTCAACCGGGAGGAGTTTCATTCTGACTAAAAAGCATGCCACGCGTATGCAGATTCGATGTGGTTTGGGTGGCATGGACATTCAACCCTGAACCACCAATATGTCTAAGCAAAGATTCATAATGGATATGTGTTGTATCTGTTTTCAACGAGAGGATTCCAATTATTCGATCGTAATTTGAATCAGTAGACCAAGAATGGACAGTGCCATCTGCCAAGGCCGACCAGACCTGGATATTCACTCTGAATATCATAGAAAACCATTGCAAACAAACTCTACAACCCTCCACATTCCCTTTTTCATATGGAAGCACAATGTTTACAAGGTATTCCTGCCAACTTCCAACTGGCAGCATATTTTCTAGGAGATATGGCCAAAGGTGTTGATGCAAGCACTTAAAATCCTGTTGGATGCCGCCTATAATTGCATTGCAAAAGGACTATACAGTGTAAAGCCACAATAACTTCACATCGAACTCTGCTGCTACCAAACATCAAATTACATTGAACATATTATCTCCACAGCTAGACACAACATTTGTTGCCAGCTATAAACTATGGCAATCTATGCGATGCATAATCCGTTTCCACTGCGATTCAAGGTCTTTGAAAATGAGGGAAAAGTAAATATGAGGTCCTTCAACATTTCATATGGACATTTTTCTGTACAGTAGTGGTTCATAATGACCACTCACAACATTGGCATCATGGAACAAGATGCAATATGGATTGTCAGATGCATTTTTGTTGAATAGTAGATATCTTGTTTTTCTTGTCAATGACCATATTCCAACTGATATATTGAGCCAGTTAGACAGCCACAGTATACAAAATGTATCTCCCCAAAGCCCCCTCTCATGTGCAGGCAGAACTGGAGATGTAGACAACTGCATCTTTGAAAAATATGTAGCGACATCATGTAAAATACAATGGTGAATGTAAACTATTTAATAATCTCGTCCATGTAATCTTTATTTCTTGAATCTTATTTTGAAGAAGTGAAAATCTATGATGAAGTGAGAATCTATAATAAATATCCTCAACTATGAAGAAGTGAAAATCTATGATGAATATCCTAAACATCCATGGAGATGTTTTTAAATACTAGTCATTGAATATATGATTATGGGAGTATCTTTAAATATGATTAGTTATTAGTCCCCATTGAAGGCCATGATTATAGAATTCGATTTAGCATTTATTGTCCATTAGTTATTCTTTGATCGTAAATATTTTCCTGTTATCCGAATATTATACATACGCTAAATGAAATAATTAGGTTTTTATAATATTTAAACCACTTTTATAAAACATGTTATTGGCTAACAAGTTTGAAGTCTTATTGTCAATCTCTAACACAATGCAATTAGATAAACTAAGTTTTAAGTTTGGGTCAAAAGTTTGAATGCAATTCATTCTTATATAACCATAGTTTTAACTTTCTTAGTATTAGTGCATTAACACTTGTTCTTTGTCAATTCATCGTCTTCTTTATTAGTGCACTTCTTTGAAGTGAATTTCAATGTGCTTTGTCAGTGCACCGCCTTGAATAAAATTTCAATGCATTGACATTTATAGTTGCATAGCTCCATATGAAATCTGTGACGGATATGCACTATCAAGTATTAGGTAGTAAACACAATATGTGATGGATCTCCACTATCAAATATGAGGTAGTAAACATAAATGTTAGGCAATAAGCATCACATTTTTTCTTCTACTTGCCATTGTCTCACCACCTCACTACTTAGTTGCTACAACAATTTCCCTACTTAGACTAAAGCAATTGCATAACAATCTGCAAAACAATATGAGTCCTTGGTGCTGAGAAGAGGAGGAAAATGAACTATATTTGATTGTCCAATTGCATTATCTATTTTAGAAAACCAATGGTAAGCTCTATCAAAATTTTCAAGTATTTCATGCATGTTGTTTCCCTTCAATGAATATAGTGCATTTAATTTTTTTTCAATTCTAACTAACATTGCCATTGTTATTCAACAGTTGTTTGTCATCAATCCCACTAAGTAGGCAGTGATGGAAGTGAATAATAATTTAGTTTTGATCTTCAATTCATGGTTCCATTACCTCTCCCAAGGATAAAGGAAGATCTTATTTATGCACCTCCACCTCTTATCTCCATCGTCAACCCAACTATTGAATCGAATTATAGATCTACTATTGAATACTTTTTATTTGACATAACATCCTTCCTCGACCAAGTTTAGGGATAACTATCGGTGGCTACCTGAGGAAACTCCAATTCTATCCACCTGCCTCATCCCAATCACAAGGAAATATCTAGCTAGTTATGCATGTGCATGTATTCGTATAAGTATCTCTGGTCAAAATCTAAGTGAGTAGTTGATTCAATCATCAGACCTCCTTCTCTCAATACCGATGACACCCACACACATTCTCTTCCTCCTTAAAACTTAGGATTATTGTTGAAAGGTTTGTTCTTTGGATTGAAAAGTAGTGACAGAGTAGTGTAGCATGTGCTACGCCCTGTTGCTACAAATAAATCATGCTAGGAGATATGGGAAAGAGAGAACTTCCCATGTGGAGAAACACATGAATCCATTTGTAAGCAATAAATACATATGGGATCCATGAAATATTTCAATACGATATAGATACTGGAGATTTCACTTTTTGAGGTCCTCTCTCTCAAGTACCGACACTTATCTACAAGTCACATATTCTACATACAACCCTTCACACACATGAAAGTATCGTTTTCCTCCTCCTCAAGACATATGGGTTCACATTGTTCAGTTATTTATAATTCGTGGATTTTATAATGACACTTTAATTGATTTTTTGGCATAGTGTGTTGTTCTGAAAATCACTACCTTCATCACGAAAATATATTTTATTTTGTAAAGAATTCGATGTTTTCCTTTTTTATTCATGGCCACTTGGGTTTTTTTTAATTGATATACATTTTCAATTTATCTCGATCCCTTGATCAGTATTTTCAACCTTATGAATTTTCTCTTTGTCCTTAGCTCTTCATTTTCATTGAAATGAACTTGGTCCTTGTAATTTACTTTATATTCCTTGTCTTTTGTTCTGTATTATCAATCACATGAACTACTTCCCTGTCTTTTGCTCTATGTTCTCAATGAAATTATTTGGGTTGTTTTCTTCTTCTTTGTATTCTCAATGACATGAATTGGATCTTTGTCATATCCTTTGTATTCTCAGTGATATGAACTGGAGTGAAATGTACCAAGTCTCCATCTTCTTCTATATATTCTTAATTAAATGAACTGGTATTCATCCTCTGCTATGTATTCTCAATGTGTTCTCAATGAAATGACCTGGATAGTTTCATTGAAATGTAAAAAAATGTTTTTCTTTTTCTTTGTATTTTCAATGAAATCAATTGGGTGTCTTTTAAGGGATATTAGTTGGGCATAAATTCCCTTTAGATGGCAGGAGTTTTATTTGGATAAATTGATAGATCTTGTGAACATGCATTACCATTTTAAACTTATTTAAATAATTAGGCACTCAAGTTTTAGCAAGGCTAGGCCATAGTTGAAGATTCATGGAGACATTTGTTGTAGATGTCATTAATACTAAGTAGTAGAGTGTTCCTGCGATGTTGAGCTTGTGTTTTTTAGGATTATAAGGAGCTGTGTACTCCCTCTTGATCCCTGCCTCAACACAAAAATCACTGAAATACATGGATGTGTTTTCTCCTCCATTATCTGATCTTAGCAACTTGATCTTCCTTCCGGTTAGGTTCTCAACTTGAGCTTCGAATTCTTGAAATCTTGCAAGGACTCCATCCTTGGTCTTCAAGAAATAAATCCATGTCTTCCGAGAGTGATAATCTATGAAGAGAACATAGTACAAATATCCGTTCAAGGAGGCAACAGTCATGGGTCCACACACATCTGAATGTATCAATTCTAAGATCCCCTCGTATCTTTTGTCACTTCTCAAGAAGAAACCCTTGACATTCTTTCCAAGAGAACAACCTCTGCAAACACCATTATGTTGAACCTGTATCTCTAGAAAGCATGTTACCATATTCCCTAGAGAGGGAAGGGATCTATAATGAATGTGATCAAGTCTCCTATGCCATAGCTCACTCAAGTTGATAGTATCATGAAACATGGTATGGAATGGTTGGACAGTCAATCTATATAAGTTGTTTTCTCGAACACCAATTACTCGAGTAGATTCCATATGTGAGTTCGTGTGCCATGTAAGAACTTTTCCTTCAAAAAAGGTAACCTTGTAGCCTTTGTCCTCTAAGGAAGAAATGGATAAAAGGTTCCTTTTCATCACAGGTACATATAGTAGCTCACTCAACTGAAGGGGTATGTCATAATCTAGTTGGAATGTAGAAGTTCCAACCCCTTTCACATTATATCTGGCATTGTCTCCAAGTACAACATGTAGACTGGTCTCTTTCTCAACAAGATCTGTCAGATGATCCCTATATCTGGTCATGTTCCTAGAGGCACCACTGTCAATTAACCAAATATCATTATCAGTAGGAACCATACCTGAGAGTGTTGATATGAATAAGAAGGCTTCATCTTTGATGTCGTCATCTCTCTGATGTGGCTCTGGATCAACATCAACAAGTTGTATTTCTTTCTCTTCATCGGTAGTTGTGTCTGGTAAAGTTTTTTGTATCACACTCAATAGGTCATCCTCTTCAAGGGTGATTTGAAATATTGACTTCCATGAACTGAAGTTGCTTGATCCATCAATCCTATCTTCCACCAAGGTTTTGTTCTTCATGGTTTACAGATTCTTCCATAAACCCTTGGCAACTGGGCTAGAAAATCTAACAGCTAGGCTACGCTAGAAATATTAGGTTTTGGGCTTATGACTGCTAAAAATAAGCCTTTAAAGTCAGAAGGACACTGGTGAGCTGAAAAACTCCTTCAATGAGATGCAAAAACCCTAAAAACAAAATTCTGCAGAAAAATTGCGGAACCCTAGAAACCCTAGGGCCAAAAATCCAAAATTCTCATAAATGCAATCTAAATATTGTTGGAGGTGCACTAAAGGAGTTCGTACACTCCTATTTAATTTCTATCCCCAACGCTCAAGTATAAAGTGTTGAAACACCCAAAAAGGAGAGGGTCATACCTTTTTCTGGAAACCCTAGGAGGGTTGTATGGTTCTGCAGAAGAGAAAGGACAACTTGCTTGAAGGCTTGTGCAATGGATTCTTCAAGACCTATGCTCTGATACCATGTTGAATTTTTATTATTCTAGGCTCAAGCATGAGGTTTATTTCATTTAGTGTGTACTTGAACCATAAACAAATGCAGCTACACCATACACAAGTGTTGCAATAACCAAGATCACAAGAAGAAATACCATGCACAAGAACACAAGAAATATCCCGGGAAACCCTTCCACTCAAGGGAATAAAATGCAACAATCCTTTGCTATATTCTCAAGAGAAGATCCCTCAACCATAAAACCCTAATGCACACAAGAGGGTGCTCTACCACCTTGAAACTAGCGCCCAAGAGAAATGTGCACTTCAGCCTTAGATGTAGGTATGAAATTTCCAAATGACAAGTGATAAGTGTGTTTCCTCAATGGGGAAATCACCTTTATTTATACTAGACCAGACACAACAATAGGTGTGTCTATTGGCACAACAGGGCCGACTGATCCGGATTATTTTCGGCACGAAATGAGATCGGAGATATGATAAAGAAATGCACAGAGATATCACAGATATTCAATAATATAACATAAATGTATCATAGATGCAACCATAAACACAGATATACAGTAATACATGATTTCTATTAATGAAATAAATGTATAGAGACTGTAAAATACAGAGTGAATGACTCGCTAGAATGGTGGTAGCTTATCTCTGAGAAGAGATGTGACGGCTACTCGCATCCATGAGAAGATGATTATTACAATGAGGCTCTAAGGGCCTTTTTAAAAAAATTAAAATCTAAAACCCTAACCCTGGAAGATGAAAAGCCAAAAGGTTTGTCGGCCCCGATGGGGGTAGTTGATACGTCAACTTCCCAGGGGCGTAACTTTTGCATACGATCTCCGTTTGGGGTGCTCAATAGCTCGTTGGAAATATCTATCCGAGAAATGCAACTTTTAGGTGAGAAACATCAATCTACGATCCATTTTGCTCCCCGTTTTCTCAAAAAACATCATTTATGGCCTCAAAATGGCCCCGGAAGTTAAAAACTGCTAAAAATAGTAAATTATCAAAATTGCCAAAAACATGGTTTGGGCCAGTTGGAGAAGGTGGGTGGCCACCAATATCCACCTGGATCAATCCTCCCTCCTTAGGAAGCAATGGTCTCCATTGCGTTGAGTTCTCGGGGGAGAGGGGAAAGCGATTGCTAAATCTCAATCTTGGTGATCTGCTTGCCTTGCTTGAGAAGTAGCGTTGCTTAGCTTGTTGAAGGCTATCACAAACCTTTGGTTGGAAGGTTTGGACCTTTTTAACCAGTCTGGCTATTTTAGATGACTATGTGCAGAAGGAATCTTTGTTCTTTGTTGCAACCTTGTCGACCTTATTCTGTTGGATAGAAGGTGCTTGGGCCGAAGCTATGGTGGTTGCAGTATCCTTCTGTTCACCCTTTGAACGGATTGTGAAGAAGCTAAATTTTGTAGTATGAGATACTACCTTGCGGCATTGTTTAGGTGGGGCAGTAGTTGGAACTACCTCTGGTATCTTGTAGAGATGACCCCCTAGAGTAACAATGACACTAAGGGGTCGAGACTCATAGATAGCATGGAGTTTCCACATATATGGTTGGCCCAAGAGAACATCACAGACATCCAGTGGGGCAACATCACATATTACCTCATCCTTGAAGGGTTGGATGCC
>SNQJ01S0045997.1:45944-60253 GCA_010110895.2 Picea sitchensis
ACTCAAAACATATTAAAAGCAAAACTAAAAAAATTATTAACATTTAATATCAACTGTCATGTATTAATGCTTGAACGCCTCATATATTAATGTTTGAACACTTGAATTGAGAAATGCAAATTAATAACCTTATATGTGATCATATAACATTTTCCCAAGTGCTTACTCATATTAATCATGTGGAAATGATCTCATGCAAATTAATAACCTTATATTTATGTTAATATTACATTTTTCCCAAGTGCTTGCTCATATAAATCATGTTAAAAAGATCTCCCCGTGTAAATACAAATAGATATCCTATTAATAAAGTTTGTAACAAGCAATGAATGGACAACCTGACATTTTCGTGTGATCCCTCTCACCGAAGGTTACACACTGGCGTGCTTCGATGGAGCTGCTGCATCTAATGGCCGTTGTTGCGGAGCAGGGGGTTTCTTCAAATCACATCAGAAGAGAATTACCAACTGGTACATAAACTGTGGGGAGGGCTCGAATATAAAAGCAGAACTTTTAGGTTTATGGACAGCCCTTGCTCTTGCCTCTCTTTGGTCGCTAGATCACCTTCTTGTTTTTGATGACTCTCGCATTATTATTGACTGGATTAACAATAAGAGCAAGCTCCATTCGGTTCAGATAGAAGGCTGGAAGGACAAAACAACGTCTCTCTTAAAGATTTTCAAGTATATTAAGTTCCAACACATTCCCAGAAATCTCAACAAGGAGGCGGATGCTCTCTCCAAAAAATATCTCTGTGGGGTGGCGGGGAGACTATCTATCTATCATCGCGAAGATGGCCTTGATAGCCCCATCACCAACATAAATCTGTTCGAAAGTGCAGGGTGCTCGCTCTAATTCCTTAATGTGCTCTCCTGGTATAGTTGTCTGCATCAACTGTGCGTTTTGTTCCATTGTATTCGGTGCTCCCTCTCTGGCAGAGTTTATTACTCTGTCCTTTCGGCGAAAACTGGCTTAGTACAGGAGCGATCAGATTCTTTGCTCGCTGGATACAAAGATAGTATTAACAGTGTGTTGATTTTTTAGAGCATTGGGTGCTCCCTCTCTGACAGAGTTTAACACGGCCTACCCGGCGACAGCAGACATAGATCGCAGACTTTGAACAGCACTGGACTGCTCATATACTCGTTCTGATTTGTAACTCTACTGTTAGTATTTGGGTGAGTTTTTTTCCAATGTAATTCTGGTCACAGCCCGACAGGGCTTGCAGTGTAAAATGAATTATATATATAATATAATTCGAGTAATTTTTTTCTTGGAAAAAAACCTGACATTTTCGTGATGTTCAATAACCATGGGAAAAGATCTCCGAGCGTGAAAGGAAATCCACGGATATCTTCCGGAGTGAAATATATAGTCAAGGAAAGCAATACTTACTTTCATTATTAAATTTCAAATAGTATTTTAATTAACCCAATTACATCATTAAATATAGTTGATATACGCGTGATAGGCACTATTAATTTTTAAAGGGTAAAAAATGACAATTAATATTCCAATAATATCATAACAATAAAATTAATATTTCAATAATATCATAACAATGAAATTTGAAACATTAAATTAAAAAAAAAAACACCTTAAAAACTCAAAAAATAAATATCAAATTTTAAACCTAACAGTGAATCATAAAACATGAAAATTATGTTAATTTAACATAATGAAAATTATGTTAACTTTGAAGTATGATTAAAAGATTCCTATTAATAAATGAGTTAATCATATCGCTCCGGATATTTCATGGTCCGTTTCAACAACCAACATTTTGGCAATATGAATCATGTGATGCAAAAATCTCATCATCTAAAGAGTATTATAAATATAAAAGTATATCTTTAGTTTTATACGTGCAAAAAACTTTTCATCTAAAGAGTATTATAAATATAAAAGTATATCTTTAGTTTTGTCAAAGCAAATGATGATTAACTTCCACTAAGACCAAATATCATAAAACAATTTTTCATTTTAGATGTAATGTTTGAACGGGTATTAATTTGATTAAATTTGTGATAATGGAATTTTGATAGATAGATTAACACCATAAGACTAGTAAAATATATTATAAAAAATGGTTATAGAAAGGTTAACATTACTAGCTAAACATACCCAATGTTTGGATGATTCAAATTGTGTACATTAGATCGAAATATTGTATAGTGTTTACTAATTTATATTTTGGAATTTTTTTTAATGTGTATTTATTAAAGTAAATTTTATAGAAAATATTTAATATATTGAATGCTTTAAAAAACATATGTTAAAAAAAGTATGTTGATTTATTATTTCGTTAAGTCTAGCGATGGTGCATGTTAGTTCTTGATCTGTAATGTTCATAGCTTCTATCATCTGCATCACAATGTTTGCATCCTTGTTTTTCCCTTGTTCAGACATCCTCTTAGTGGAAGCCATCAAATGTGCATCTTTGTTCAAATTCTTTATTAGGTTTTTAAGAAGATTACACTCAGTCTCGAGGATGGCCAATTGTTGCTTGAATTGCAAAAGAGTGCTCGTAATTTCTATTATTTTTGTCATACAATGTTGTTCATATTCATTGAATTTGGTGATGAGAGAAAGATAGAGGCTCTATTTCCCTATGTCATGTCTTCATGAGGCTTCAAAATTCTCCTTAGCTCAAGTAAATTGTGATGATCCACATCGAAAAGAGATGTAGGAAGAACACCCAGTCTCTAAATGAAATTGTCTATGTCTATAGGAAAACAGGGCTCTTAATCGTTGTAAGGTACCAGATGTAATATAATATGCAAAAACAAGAATATTCAACAGATATCAATGGAACAACAAAATATGAGAAGAGAAACACTAGAAATAATATCTTTATTCAAAGAAAGCAATGCTCACTTGCCTTTTCTAGGGGACAACCTCCAACAAAGCAGAGCTCTATTAAAATAATTCTCAACACAAGCTTTCTCATGCCTCCTACTCTTATTTATACTAATTCTATCTTCTAAATAACATTCTAGAGGAAGATCTTTCTAGAAGCGAACGCTTCTATTAGGTCTTCTTACGTTGACTTGTTCACATTTATTAAATAGGTCTTACTAATTGATGTCGACCTTTATTACATGGAAAATATATTTAGTCCTTATTAACTAATGTTGGCCTTTATTACATAGAAAATATATTATTATATCTACGTGAGGGGTTAGGTCCCTATCATGCCCCCCCCCTTAAAAAAGAGCCTTGTCCTCAAGGCTTAAGATGGGGAAACTGATGTTGAATGGTAGTCAGTTCTCAGGTGGCATCTTCTAGCAGATTATCCTTCCAGTGAACCAAAACTTCCTTGATGGTGCACTGATGGAGACGATGCTCTTGTTGGTCCAATATGGCTTGTGGCTGCAACTAAACGAAATCTTCTTCATCTAACTCTAGTAGGTTGTTCTGGGTGTGGCATTTGGTGTCAATCACTTTCTTCAGGCATGAGACATGAAAAACAAGATGTAGCTTGGAGTGATTGGGCAAAGCTAATTGATAGGCCATTAACCCCATGCGTTTGATAATAGTATAAGGACCATCAAATTTTGGTGCAAGTTTGTGACAATGTTTGGATTTGAGTGAAGTCTTCTTGTATGGTTGGAGGTGGAGAAACACCTAATCCCCTTCAACAAATTGAAGTTCAGAACGACCCTGATCTGCCTGTTGCTTCATGCGATTTTGAGCCATTACGAAATTGTCTTTGAGAGTACAATGAATGTTCATGTGAAAGGTAAGATTATAATCAACTTCATAAACTTTGGAGACATCTGACATGTATGGGAGAACCGATGGTGTCTTATGTTCGTACACTGGTTCAAAAGGATTCATGCGAGTGGCAATATGATAAGAGGTGTTGTACCACCATTCGGCGAGGGGTAACCACCGAACCCATTGCTGTTGTCTGTTAGATGTAACATACTTCAAATATGTTTCCAAACACTTGTTGACCGCTTACGCTTGGCCATTAGTCTGGGGATGATAAGTTGTGTTGAGATGCAGTTGAGTTCCATGGAGCCTAAATATGCTTGCTGGAAATTACTGGTAAAAGTGGGATCACGATCAGAAACAATAGAATAAGGAATTCCATGGAGTTTGAAGATATTATCCGGCAAAATTTGAGCCACTGTGGATGTTGTCAACGGGTGTTGAAGAGCACATAAATGAGCATATTTGGAAAGATGATCCACTACCACTATGGTGACTGACTTATTTCCTGATTTGGGTAAGCCAACAATGAAATCCATGGAATATCCGTCCAAATAGTAGGTGGAAGAGGAATGGGTTGGAGTTTACTAGGAAGTTTGACAGTCTTTCCCTTATTTCATTGACATGTATCACATTTCTCCACAAAGGTGCGGATGTCTCATTTCATACCGTCCCAGAAGAAAGATAATTTTACCCTTTCATAAGTTTTGGTAAAACCTAAATGACTTGCCATAGGTGAAGCATGAAGCTCAAGGAGCACCTTGGGTTTAAGGGTCGTTTGTTTGCTTAAATACAAGCGACCTTTATAGCGAAACTCTTCATTGTGCCAAGAGTACCCTAGAGCAGCTTGTGAATCCTGTTGAAGTTTTTGGATTGGGCTGTAAATTTTGGGGTCTTGAAACCATTCATGTCAAACCCTGAATCAATTCTGCCACAATGAATGAGAGGGAAAATAGGGACCCTTTCTCTTCATATTTCCTAGAAAAAGCATCAACCACCACATTTTCTTTATCCTTCTCATAAACAATCTCATAATCATATCCAAACAACTTGGTCACCCATTTTTGTTGCTCCAAGGATGAAATCCATTGTTCCAGGAAGTACTTGAGGCTCTCATGATCCATTTTAATTTGGAAGTGTTGTTTCAATAGATAAGGGCACCAAAGATCCATTGCATGCAAAATATCTAAGATTTCCTTTTCTTAAATCGATTGGCCCAGATGTTGGTCCAACAATTGTTTGCTAGTGAAAGCCAAAGGTCATCCATCTTGCATGAGGACTTCCCTGATTCCTCTCCTGGATGCATCATATTCCAGAAAAAAATTCTTAGTGAAGTCAGATAGGGCTAGTACAAGAGTAGTGCACATAACTTCTTTCAAGGCTTTAAAGGATTGGTCAATTGTTGAAGTCCAACTAAAAGCATTCTTTTTAAGGAGAGTTGTGGGAGGATCCACAATTTTTCCATAATTCTTAACAAACTTGTGATAATATCTTGTTAAACCCAAGAAACCATGTAGACTTTTAAGACTTTTAGGGCGAGGCCAATTCTGCATAGCTTCAATTTTCTTGGGATCCACCCTTACACCATACACATTTACATAGAGAACTTGATCTACATGGGTGAGATGGGATGGATAGGTTTTATTATAGATGAGAATATCGTCAAAGAAAACTAAAACAAAGTGACAGAGGAAAGGACAAAAGACATGATTCGTGAGGCTTTGAAAAGTGGAGGAGGAATTACAGAGACCGAAGGGAATGAACAAGAACTCATAGTAGATATCATGAGTGAGAAATGAAGTATTGGGGATGTCTTCCTCTTTCATACATATTTGGTGGGAGCCTGAACATAGGTCAAGTTTGGTAAATTATTGAGCCCCACTAAGTTCATCCAAAAGGTCATTTATAATAGGAATGAGAAATTTGTCCTTGATGGTAATTTTGTTAAGGGAATGAAAATAGGGACACATGTGCCAAGTGCCTTCCTTTTTGAGTACCATGAAAAGAGGGGAAGAATAGGGGTTGGTATTGGGAGGGACAACACCCACTTCTAACAATTCTTGGACAATTTTCTCAATTTCATTTTTTTGAGCAAAGGGATGATGATAAGGGGGAACATTGGGAGGAAGACTACCCTGGATTAAAGGAATGGAATGGTCATGGTATCTATGGGAGGGGGAAGGCCCTAGGGAGTTTGGAAAACAATGGGATTGTGGGAAAGGATCACTTGAAGGTCAGGGTGTACCAGGGGTGTCTCAATTGCTTGAATGGAATGGAGTTGGGAAATGATGCCATAATGACCTTTTTTGAGTAACTTTTCCATGCGATAGGAACTGATGATCTCCAGAGACGATGTTGTAATGCCTTGGAATATATATTGTTGTCCTTCATTTTCGATTTGCATGGTTAATTCCTTAAAATTGTTACAAAATATTTCCCCTGCAGACAAGTGAAATATCCCTTGGATATCTAGACCCCTATTGAATAAGACATAAAAACAAACAAATAGACACTAATATTCCTTTATATCTATTATTTATTTCTATATGAAGAGAAGATAGAATAAAAAAGTGTGAATTACTCCTTTTTTTGACAGTTCCCCTTGATATTCTTTAGTCCTTAGCCTTGTTGTTCAAGCTCCTATTGTAATGAAGAAAGTATGCAAAGAACATAACAATACTTTATACTTCTAAAATATATCATAAGACAAGAGTAGATCTATCTATATAGAAATACATGTATAAACAACATTATGAAAGGAAATAGGCCAAGTTATGTATTATGATAACATGAGAACTTACAACCTTGCCGCGCTAGTGTTTCTCCAAGCTTCCAATCCAGTCCTCAAATGCACTCTAAAGATATTTCTCTTAAGATCATAAGTGTTATATACACACTTTCTCCTCTCCCCCTTTCACCTTGGAATTCCCTCATTATATAGGATTTGGAGGCTTAACCACCATGGAGGAAATCACTCACTAGATCCATTAAATTGGGATCTCCAATATTTTTAGGGAGAAAATATATCTCAAGGATTTTAAGGAGGAAATATCTCTCAAGATCCATCAAATTAGGATATTGGTTAGGATATTGGTTTGAGAAAATCTCTCAACCAGCCATGAGATTCTCAACTTCTCCTTGAGATTAGAAAACTAAATGTAAGGTGGATTCTAATTTCTCACACTAAATTATTTTCCCTTTTTCAATAAAAATGAAAAATACATGTGTACATAGTATTTTGACCTTCATATGATAAATTTCTCCTCCACATTGACTAGAGATTGTGACAAATATTCTTTCATGGTGTCAAGGTTTCGAAACTCAATAAAATGCATGCAAGACTTCGTAAGGTGCATACAACACTTGATAAAGTGCATGCAACACTTACTAAGGTGCATACGACACTTTATGACACTTGCGACACTTAAGTCGTGTAATATATGCGGCACCTAAGTGTGACATTTTGGTGTGTAACAGATGCCCCATAAAGTGTGAGGTTAGAAGAGAAGTTGATGGCCGAAACACTTTATAGAAATATGTGCATCAAGGAACTGAAATAAGAGAGCCTGGCGAAAGATGCAAGTAAACATAAATCAATATATATGTATCATCCCCGAAGCAGGCATCCTCATGCTCAGAATAAACTTGACTCAAAGCATGGTTGTCGACCAATACATTGTAGGAGGTTTTGATTTTGCAGTCCCCCGTGTTATTTTCTCGCATTTTATATATCACCTCTTTTCTTGTAGGAGGTTTTGGCTTTGCAGTCCTAGCAATACTTGTGTTCTTTTCTCACCTTTTCTTCACTTGTTTCGTCTTTCTTTCCACCTTTTTCGTCTTTCATTTTCATTTTTTGTTTTTGGAAGGACCACACACACTATCCAAGGCACTGACTTGGAGAGTTCTCAACCCACGCATATGGAAGAAGTTGTTGATGCTTACTAGCATGGAATATGCAGGAGCTCATGTAGCATTCAGATCCCCTCCTCCTCCAAGGTAACATCCTTGGATGTAAAAGCCAAGTCCATAGAATTATTCTCTAGTAGAGGTAGAGCTCTTGATTTTATGGCAGCTTCCACCAGAGCGGCGATGTTGTCCCTCTTGAGTGAATTTCCAAGATAATATCTTTGCTTTGTCACCTACTTTCCCCACATTACATTGATATTACTGGTGGTGGTATTCCACTAAGTAGATACAAAGGGATTATTTTCTTCTACCCCTTCTTCGGTAAGCGTTTATCATAAGACCAATGGTCAAATAGTATCACCTCATAAAATTCATATTTTCTAAAAAAAATTGTGTAAAAGGAGTAGGGCGAGAGATTCTGATAAAACCGACTACCAATTATCATAGAGAATAGCTCCAAAAATCAACCTATCTACCAATGTAATTGGAAACTTGGTGCTAGACTTGGCCTCTTTTTGTTTATGGTTATGTACAAGGAATCTTAGTGAGTTGATGTCGGTATGCACCTCCACTCCGAGAGTGAGTTCCAGTTGTGGAAATCAGGGATAGTAATTTATTTTCAATTACATTTTTATATTTTCATTGTCGATCACGTGCTCCATTCTCCCTTCCTCCACGTCTAGATCCACGTCCCGGGATTTTAAGATTTTGTATCTCCCAAACCGTAAGAGTTTGTCAGGTGTATTGCAATGTATACATATACATGAATTAATTACACATGAACGTGTATTGCAATATATACATATACATGAATTAATTACGCATGAAAGTGTATAAGAAAAATAAAATAGAGTAACTTAGAAGAAATATAGATGTATTCTTGGGGTCTTGTCTCTAGGTTGTTCAGGCCAGAGGAGGTGGAAGTAGTAGTCCTCACATTCAAGTTGACTGTTGGCATTTTTGGAGAGCTTGGAGTCGTAACCTGTATCTTCCTAGCTACGTGGTTGTTCACACACTTCTTCTTGATGGGGAGGTCAAAAAAGGTTTCCCCACTTCCTACAACCACTCTATTAGAATCTCAGACATGCCATGGTTTAGTAGTTGCATGAGCCCCAATTCACTACTCACCTTCACCAGTTGACGCTCGATCTTCATCTTTATATCCTCATCCCATAATCCAATCTGGAAACATATACCATTGGAATCTGTGATCTTTCGTCTTCTAGTCCTCCTTTCAAGGGGAAGGTACACATGTTGTATGCTCTTGCCAAGGAGAGTACAGTTGTTGCAACAAAAATAATTTGGATATAGTCAAAGTGAAACACATGTAGAAATTTCCACCAATGAAGCACCTCCCCTCTTGTTTTTTTTAAAATGTAATTTCTAATTTTTAAATTCACATATTATATCCATCTTGACAAGTGCAAAAATTCTTGATCGATTTTGTGACTTGGTCACGGAATCCAAACATGTTCGTGGACAAGTGAGTTTTTATACAAATATTGTTTGGTTTTGTTCGAAATCAAGAAGAACCTACAAAGGGCACTAAAGAGATATTTATGAAATGTATTAAGAGAAGGAACAAATGTTCCCTCCAAGCGATAATTGTATGGTGTATGGGCACCAAAAATAGTTGCGTACGACAGTGAAAACAAGTGGAGTCGATAATATTTATTATCGTAAATCAATGCACCCCACTGTCAATCTGGGCCTACCTGCATAGATTTGGATCAGTGTGTGGAATTTGACTTGCGATGACTTGCATCGACCAGTGGTTGTTCGTCGAGGATGAAGAAATCAACTCATATGGAAAGTCGACTAATTATAAAGGTGAATTGGATAGACGACTAAACTTTATCAAGAGTTAGGATTTTTGTCGACTTGATCGACCTAGAGAAGTAACTACTTGAAAGAGATATCGACCTAGAGTTCTAATAGACTGAGAAAATTCTTTGGTTGATGACATCGACTAAAGGATCATTTTAATTCCACAGTCGACTTGGGGGAAGGGAGCTAGTGTGAGAATGACAAATAACCATTGGTTGAAGGAGTCAAGTCGATTCGACCAAGTCTGGAAGATATTCGACGGGATTTTATATCATTAGAAGTGCACAGGGAAGATTTGACTAGCAAATGCTTTCGACCACAATGTGAATGCTCTCAATCGACCAAGAAACCAATCGCAAAATAAAACTTCAAAACATCATCAATGGAAAACTAGTTGAACGTGGAGGTTGCCTAGAATTTTGAGCCTACAAGACAAGCTTTAATTACACTCTGGGTCATATGGAATCATTGTAAATGGATTCATATTTATAAATAAGTCGCATGAAGGATAAAGTTGAATAGTCGAGTTGACTCGTACTTGATAAGTCGAGTTTGTAGTCTGAGTCAAGTCGAGATTAAGTTTAGTCGAAGGCNGATTGCACATCATTCGATTGGTTCAAGTGCACAATTGAGCTAATTGAGTCAAGCTATCGAAGGGAGTTAAACATGATTTTTTAAAGGAAAAAGATCCCCTCCATTCATGTAATGTAAGTTGGTCTTTAGCAGACAAGATCAATTTCTCACTAACATCAGTGGATACCCAATCAACGACATGAAGCCAATCCCTACGTAGGAAAAATATTTTTACTGACAATCAGAGAGTCATAGTCAAGTCATAGAAGTATTGTCCTTCATGTAAATGAAATTGCAGACTCCATAAGATCTGACTGCATAGCCATGATTGACATTATCAACAGATAAAACACATTCATGAGTAACAAAGCAGTGACTAAAAAGTTGAATAAAAGATTGAGCATTGATAGAGGAAATGTTTAATGTTTGCATCGACTAAGTGAGTAGAGCAGTTACAAAGAGCATTCATGATGAGTAGAAGTCAATGTTAATCCCTAAATAGTGGCACATTACCTCTTAATTGGGGCATATTACATTAGTAATGTTATTTTATTTATGTCAGCTTGGGTCCATTAGTTGTAATTGTACCTCCTAGTCTCCTATATATATCAATGAGACATTTTCATTTGGAATCATCTTGTATTTGGAAATTATGTGGTGTATAAGGAGGTTTCCCCCTCAAAGAGGCTTATTATATGAAATTATATCTTTTTAAAGGTGTTGAGTAAGTATTCTGAGGTTTTTCTATGCTATCTTGATATTTGGTTCTTAACATTTGGTATTAGAGCTTAAGGTCTTGGGGTTTTGCTGCTACATCTTAGGCACCTTGGAATTTTCACTATAATTTTTTTCTATGACGTTTCAGAAGGAACCCCTTGGAGGATATTTAGTAGACGGATCAAGGTACATTGGGTTCAAATTTCATCTCCCGAGGCCTTATACTTTCGGAGATACAACCTTTGTAAGATAGGGTTCCGGAATCATCCTGAATTTAGTCATTGCGGATGTTTTGCTATGAAATTTTTTCTATAACTTTTCAGACCCTGAAATCTGGAGGATATTCATAAAAAATGTTACGGTATCCGTGATAAAAATTCCAGCTTCTGGGTCATCTTAAATTTTTAGATACACCCTGTGGAATATAGGGTATCTCACTAGTCCTATTGACTAGTCTCAAGAAGGTGTTCCGGGTAAAACAATCATAAATTCTTCCTCGAGTATCCAAATTGAGTAACACAAGTTGCATTGGATAGTGGGAAGTTTTTAGTATTTTTGGTACAATTTTTAGAATTTTATATCAATTATTTTTTGTGGGGAACTCTCTATAAGTGAGATCTCCTGGAAAGGACAAAAATCAACAATTTGT
The DNA here is from genome assembly GCA_010110895.2 of Picea sitchensis. Classification (NCBI taxonomy): domain Eukaryota; kingdom Viridiplantae; phylum Streptophyta; class Pinopsida; order Pinales; family Pinaceae; genus Picea; species Picea sitchensis. The sequence goes on from SNQJ01S0045997.1 coordinate 57,334, forward strand.
GGGGAAGTTGACATAAATTCCACTTGGCACATCCAATTTTGATCAGACCTGTGGCATTGCAGAGAAGAAATATCGGAGAACTAAAAAAAAAAAAAAAATCATACCCAGAAGGGCCAAAATTTTGGAGATACAACAAAATAAAGATTGTCTAGCAGAATCACCTCAAAATCAAGATTTAAAGTGATACTTGGCCAACTTGCCACCAAAAAAGGGAACTTCTACACCAAATAATCCTCCAGATAGTCCTAATTGGACTCTTGATGAAGGTGAAGAAATGAGTAGGGACATACATGATTTACAAAAGAAGAGAGTAACAAAAGATGAACTACAAGGGATGATGGATTCAACTAAAGCTAAGTTGGAGGCAATAATGGATACTAAGATGGATGGTTTAAAAAGGGAGATCATTGAAGGATTGAAAAATTTCCTAATAGAGAGGACACTTGAAAGTGAAAATGTGTCCCATGAAATTCATGACGAGGACACAAGGAAGATGAATCAAGAATGGAGAAACTCTAACCTTGGGTTGAAGACCAACCACTTTCCTAAGATCGATATGCAGAATTTTGATGGCAAGGACCCAATCACATGGATACTTCAGATGGAGCAATTCTTTTATCTACATAATGTGCCACATACACAAAAGGTACGAATTGCTTTTTTATATTTAGAACCCAATCAATTTGTGTCGTATCGATGGCTTTGTTCTCACAAATCACTCGTCACTTGGACAATGTTCACGGAAGAAATGATAGCACACTCAAGGAGCAATACCTTCTTTAGCCAATTGATAAATCTCAAGAAAAAGGGTTCAATTACAGAGCACATTGAGAACTTCCAAAGATTGAATATAAAGGTAACATATATTCCAGATGAGAACTTGATCGATGTATTCATAGGAAATTTAAGGGATAACATTCAACATGAGGTTGACCTTTGTGAACCCAAATCATTGGAGAATGCATTTAGGGTGGCAAGAAATGTCGAAAGTAAAAATATGGATATGGCTACTAGAAGGATCACTCCTAACATCTATCAAGAGAATAATGTTCCTTCTTCTAAAACACCTCAATCTACAAGGTTGACACCTCAACAATTGGAGGAAAGAAAAGCAAAATGTTTATGCTTTAATTGTGACAACAAGTACAGTAAGGGACACAAGTGTGGTGAGAAGAAATTATTCTACATAGATTGTGAAGAGGAAGAAGAACAAGAACAAGAAAAAGAACCATCTCAAGATGAAAATGTAGAAGCATTTTCTTCTGAAGAGTTGACTCCCAAGATATCGTGTAATGCATTGGATGGAATTAGCACTCCTCAAACCCTTAAGATCGAAGGATATATCAAATAGAAAAAGGTAATAGTCCTAATTGATTATGGTAGTACCCATAATTTCATTCACTATAAATTAAGAAAATCTCTCAATTGCTTTGTATATCCAGCACCAGAGTTTCAACTAATGATTGCAGATGGAGGAACTATCAATTGCTTGAAAATGCAATAAGAGAAATCTTACTATCGGGGAATATGTAATGAATAGTCCAATGATTTCTATACCTATGGGTGGTGCTAATTTCATACTAGGAATCCAATAGTTACAATCATTAGGAATAATGGATTTTAATTTTCAAGAACATTTCATGAAATTTTCATTGGAAGGAAAAGAAATTGAGTTAAGAGGTATCACAGGGAAACCCAATAAAGCGATAAGCTTTAATGGCATGAAAAAATTATTGAAAAAGGGGCATCAAGGTGTAATTGCACAACTATGCTCACTAGATGTTCAAACATCTAAGTCATCTATTCCGCTAAATCTCCAAGGGATCATTGATAATCATTCCAAAGTATTTGAAGATATTCCCAAAGGTCTTCCACCCATTCAAAATCATGATCATGATATTCACCTAATTCTTAGGAGTGTTCCTCCTAACATCAGGCCGTATAGATACCCTTATGCCCAAAAGAGTGAAATTGAGCGTATGGTTGAAGAAATGTTAGAGGTTGGCATTATTAGACTTAGCCAAAGTTCTTACTCTGCAACGGTGATAATGGTACTCAAAAAAGATGGCTCATGGCGCATGTGTCCATATTATAGAGAGCTCAACAAGATCACTATTAAAGATAAGTTTCCCATTCCTGTCATTGATGAATTGTTAGATGAACTACATGGAGAAATCTATTTCACAAAGTTGGATCTTCACACAGGGTATCATCAGATTAGAATGAAGGAAGAAGATATCCCCAAAACAACATTCTGAACTCATGAAGGCTATTCTGAATTTTTGGTCATGCCTTTTGGCCTTACAAATGCACCTTCTACATTCCAAGGGTTGATGAATTCCATTTTCAATCCCTTCCTTCGAAATTTTGTGTTAGTATTTTTTGATGATATACTAATCTATAACAAGTCTTGGGAGGATCATGTGCGACATGTTGACAAGTTGATACAACTACTAAAGGAGAAACAAATATATGGCAAACCATCCAAATGTTTCTTTGGGGTGAAGGAGGTAGAGTATTTAGGTCATATTGTATCTCATGAAGGTGTCAAGGTAGACCCTAACAATATTAAGGCCATGATGGACTGGCCGATTCCCAAAACATTGAAGAACCTTAGAGGATTTTTGGGTTTGACAGGTTACTACCGCAAGTTTGTTTGGAACTATGGGAGAATAGAAACACCTTTAACAACACTAACTAAGACAGATGCATTTTCATGGACTCCAGAGGAAACTAAATATTTTGAACAACTTAAAGAGGTGATGTGAAAAGCTCTAGTATTGACCACACCAGACTTCACAAAAACCTTTATTGTAGAATGTGATGCCTCGAGAAATGGCATTGGTGTTGTCCTAATTCAATAAGGAAGGCCCATGGATTTTGAAAGTCGGTCACTCAAGGGAAATGACTTACACAAATC
>SNQJ01S0045998.1:0-13655 GCA_010110895.2 Picea sitchensis
TTGATAAGGGTCATGCTTTCTGTGCTCAATATTTACCATTTTGATTTCTTCGAGTGCTTCTGCTTCCACCTTGGAATGGCCCAAGTTTAGTAATGAAAATTTCCCGATATGCACAGGGAAGATTTGCCAGGATTTATTTTGAGCCACCTTTAGCTCTATTCTGATACCACCTTTCACTATTTGGTGTCCTACCTCCCTCAATACCAGTTTGTCTGGGAGAAATTTTGGAAGTGCATGAGGAGGGACTGAGAACCCATAAACCCTGATGTAGGAGAAACTTTCTTCGATGAACCAGTCGACTATTGACCTGAGGTTTTCTAAGACTGTCTCAGAGATGCGAGGAGGGTCACAACCATGAAGCATTTTATGCATTGGTATTATTACGAAATGACAAATCTCGTAAAATGATTTTTTGCGTTTTCTTCCCGCAGCTCTGAATGATACTCGTGAATGGGTTGGGCGCACGTTATGTTCCAGTTCCAATTCATCACAGGGAATGGAGTTAAAAAACAAATGGCGTCCATTATGTATGCCGACATGTAAAAGGCCACTGGTTGACCTTGGTATTTTGTGGCTTTGTAATTTGAAACCTCTTTGGCCAAGTTATCAGATAAACTCTTGCTCCAGCTGAAACTATATCCTTCTGATGCCTCCTCTAAAAAGGGTACCCAATACGTAGGAAAATGACAGGGGTTCTTTTTTCCAAAGAGTCTGCACAACATCATGGCTACATAAACCATGTATTCATTCAATTATGTGGTGGCATAATTTTTGTGAGTGTCGGCCCTAAATTTTGATGGACATCTCCACCATCCTTTGATTAAATCGGGATAAGTTTGGTCTGCCTCAGTACATTCCTTCCTTTGAAATTCAGCTATAAACTCGACATTGTAAATATATTTAGGATTGGGTGAGAGTTTGTACGTTACTTGGATACATTTAGGTCTGAATGAGCCGATAACGACTGACTGATCATTTAGAATACTTCTTGTCAGAATATCAACCTTCTCTAGAGCCCAACTGATCATGTCATTGTATGCCACGATTCGTGGGCGTGTTGCAATCTTGTGAAGCTCGGATTCGGCTATGTCCCAAAGGTGATTCTCTGAATCATTTGGGGAATTTTTGATTTCATAGTCCAGAATTTCATAGATTTGTCTCCAGGATTTGATTGAGTCGATAACATGTGGTGTTGTGTTGGATATGATATCTGCCTCTGGACTGCAAATCTCAGTTGTATCTTCACTCTTCTTAGGCGCTTTCTTTGGTGCCATGACTTTCGTATCAGAATGAAAACCTGTCACATAAGAGAGGTGTATGATTTTAGCTTAATGTGTCTTACACCTGATAGCATGAACCAAGATAAGTTACGAAACACAAAAATTTAATTCTCTTTTAACTCATTTAATGGTGAAGGTACTGACGCAGCTGGCAAGAACTTAATACCTTAAATGCAGTGAATATTTCTGAGATACAAATTAGTGTCACAAAAGTCATCAGTTATCCGTTATTAATGTGGCTGTATTTTGGCAATCCCAGATTCAAAATTTGAAAGATTTCATTCAACGGTACCGAAAATAAGAAAAAACCTAAGAAGTTTAATTACCGTTAATCGTGTTTTTAAAACAAAGTTAGTTCATTTTAAATGCTGATTATGATTCGAGACTTCGTGTTTCAAGGTTTTGGGGATCGTGAATACATGAGGTATGTCATCGCTAAACCCTAATTCCCGAAATTGCGAAATCATGATGAGATTAGGTTAGGCCATAGCTTTCGTATTAGTAACTTAATTAATCAGGATTAAAAACTAACTTCCATTCTTTCGGGAAATCGAGGATCAGGATTTTGTGATTCAATATGTATGGAAAAAATATGGTTTCGAGTAGACCCGAATCCTGAAAGGTTTTAAAAAATGTTAATCAACTCCTTTAGGGTTTAAATTACCTTGATTAAAAAAAACTTTACAGAATGCGCGTCGGGACTTTTAAAACACTTTTGGTTTTTTGCCTTTGATTATTTAAAGAATAAATATTTTCGGGACTTCGGTACCGGGATTTTGGAAACGATAGCGAGGTTTATCCTTTATGAAAAGCCAAAACTCAAAAAAGGAAAGTTTTAGTCTTAGAGATAAAAAACTTTAAAAACTATTTCAACAGTTAGTTTGAAAATCCATGACATGATTCTACACAAGGCTATGCTGGATTTTGGAGCATCACACAACCTGATGCCAAAGGTAGTCATGGACCAATTAGGTCTCAAGGTCACAAGACCTTACAAATATCTGTTCTCCTTTGATTCAAGAAAGGTAAAATGCCTTGGCATGATCAAAGACATGGTCGTTTCTTTGGCACAAATTCCATCAAAGAATATGGTGATGGACGTAGTGGTTGTTGATATCCCTCCAAAAATTGGTATGTTGTTGTCCAGATCATGGGCTACAAAATTAAAGGGAACCCTCCAGATGGATATGTCTTATGCTACTATTCCTATCTTTGGTCAGGAAAAAAGATTGTACAGGGAGGTTTTTCTTAAATATATGGTCAACAATAAATCATAGCCTAACAATCATCCTATATATTTAGTGGAGACTGAATTAGGATCTTCCATCTTCTTCAATGACCTGTGCTCCCAAGAAGAAGAAATAGAAGTTGTTTTAGATGACAATAATGAGCTTAAGGGATGAATGGAGAAACTTTCAGAGTCACAAGATAATACAAAAGACCAGTTATGGAAGATGAATTTCGATGGAGTTGCCTATAGAGAAGGAGCTGGAGCTAGCGTATGGATCAACCATCTTGAAGGATATGCGAAATTGTGTTCCTACAAAAGTGTTTTTGAATGCACTAATAACATGGCCGAATATGAAGCATTGATATTGGGATTGAAAGTTTTAGAAGAGATACGTGCCAAAAAAATTGATGTACATGCAGATTCTGAGTTAATTATAAATCAAATCAAGGGCATCTACGAAGAAAAACAACCCAGATTGAGGGCTTATAGGAATCTAGTTCTAGAAATCCTCAAGAAATTTGAAGAATGCAATTTATCGGCCATTCCAAGAGAGTAGAATCAGATTGTTGATGTTTTGGCCACTTCCGCAGTGGTTTTTATAGTTCCAATTTTCCCCAAGAAAAGATACAAGGTGGAGGTAAAATACAGACCAACAATACCATACAATATGAAGCACTGGAAAGTCTTCGAAAATGACAAAAATATAGAGAGATTCCTCAAAATGGAGAATGAGTTTGAGAATTTGAACATTGATGATGAATATTGTGATGATGAGGTGGATGCAACCGTTTTCACAAAGGAAGGATATTTTGACAATCAGATTGCTGGTCGAGATATTGTTTAGTTGAAGAGTAATATCATCCCCAAGGGCCTAATACCATTAGAGAAACCTTTTTTTAACAATGACGTAGCCAGAAGTCCGAAGATCACAACAAACGAAGGGGACGTGGAAGATTGCAATATTGGGACTTCAGAGGATCCGAAGATAGTGAAGTTGTCTAGGAAGCTCAAACCTGAAATCAAGAGAGGTATGTCAAATTAATGAAAGAATTCCCTAATGTTTTTTCTTGGAGCTATGATGATCTAAAGGTCTATGATACCAGTATAATCCAGCATGTTATCTCGATTAAAGAAGATCACAATCCATTCAAACAGAAATTAAGAAGAATAAATCCCATGTTGTTACCATTGATAGAGAAAGAAGTGAAAAAACTGTTTGAAGCAAAAATCATAGTGTCCCTGAGGTTTTCTAAATGGGTAGCCAATCTAGTACTAGTTAGAAAAAAGAGTGGAGAAATCAGGTTGCGTGTCGACTTCAGAAACCTGAATAAAGTATCCTTTAAAGACAACTACCCACTGCCTAAAATGGATCAAATTTTACAGAAGGTGGTAGGCTCCCAAAAGATGTCAATGTTAGATGCTTTCTCAGAATACAATCAGATCATGGTACATCCTGACAATCAAGAAAACACAACATTCACCACACCTTGGGGAACATTTATGTATGCCAAAATGCCATTTGGAATCATGAATGGAGGGGCAACATTTCAGAGGGCTATGGATATAGCTTTTGCATATGAAAAGGATAAATTCATTGTTATATATCTGGATGACATTACAGTGTATTACCTTTTCGGATGAAGAACATATCAAACATCGAGGGCATTGAAAGTCCCTCCATCCATTTCCATTTCCATTCCATTCCATTCCATCCATCCATTCCATCCATCCATCATCCATTCCATCCCCATTCCATCCCCATTCCATCCATCCATTCCATCCATCCATCCTCCATTCCTCCATTCCATTCCATTCCTTCCATTCCATTCCTTCCGGCGTCCTTTCCTCCATCCATCCTTCCTTCGTCCATCCATCCATCCTCCATTCAATCCATTCCTCCATCCATTCCATTTCTTCCATCCATCCATCGTCCTTCCATCCATCCATTCCATCCAGTCCATTCCATCCATCCACTCTTTGTCCATTCTTTCCTCCCTTCCATCCTCCTCCCGTCCATCCTTCCTCCGTGTCCATGCTCCTTCCATTCCGTCCATTCCATTCCATTCCTTCCATTCCATTCCTTTCCGTCATCCTATCCATTCCATTCCATTCCATCCGTCCGGTCCATTCCATCGTCCTCCATTTCCATTCAAGATCCATTCCATTTCCTCCATCCGTCCATTCCTCCTGTCATTCTCGATCCACTCAGATTCCTCCATCCACTTTCCATTCCATTCCACTCCATTCCATTGTCCATCCGTCCGCCTCCATTCCATCCATTCCTCCATTCCATCCATTCCTTCCTTCCATTCCATTCCATTTCCATCCTCCATCCATCCATCCATCCATCCATTCCATTGCCTCCATCCATCCATTCCATTCCATCCATTCCATCCTCCATTCCTCCGTCCTCCACGTCCATCCGTCCATCATCCATCCATGACCCATCCATCCATGGTCCGGCCATCCATTCCACCATTCCTTTCCATCCGGCTCCATCCATTCCGGTCCATCATCCATCATTCATTGAAGATATGACCCACATCGAAGGATCATTATCAAAGAGAAGATTGACTAGAAGACAAGGTCCCTATGAACATGAACATGTTGAAGGATTAGAAGAGTTGGCCAATCTAGAGACCTATATAGAGATGGAGGTCACCATCATCATTAAGATAAAAAAAACAAACAAAACCAACCTCTCAACAAAGCCTAACATAGAAACCTTCCCCAGTTGATTGTCAAAGCTCCTAAATTGAACGTCTACAATAAGAGGAATAGTTCAAAAGCACTAGGTGCCAGTAGCCAACAAAACATTCTCAAGAAGATGAAAATCACATCATCATCTCAAGTAGTTGATCTGGAAGAAGAAAAACTCAAAGGAAAAACATGCACGAAGATGATAGAGGCTATAACCAAGAATGAAGAAACCAATATAGAAAGCAAACCACAAAGCAGCCCGGCCTAAAGGTTTTTAGTAGTAGGAAATACATATTTGGCAAAACACTCAGGGTAGTGTACCAGTCCAAGGAAGATTTAATGAATCGTGTATTAATGAGAGGAAATATGGAAAATAGTGAAGAGATAAAGAGGCTTTTACATTAGAAAGGAATTCTTAGCATAAGTCTTCCTTACTCTCAGTAAGGGATGTGGAGAAAAAGACAATTAACATTGCAGTGGTAGATGATGATAAACTTTATGAGATCAAGATGCATTATGAAAACATCAGTGCCCCAGACAAAGTAAAATTTCATAGGAATGCCAATGACATGTTTATCTATTATGATTGTTTGAGCTTGGCTCTAAAAGTTTCAAGATTAACAACATATTCATCAAAACTAGATGGACAACTGAAATAGGAAAAAGTGTCTAGCAAATCCTGGATGACACTGGTCAAAAGGCTAGAGTTTGAAGGTCCCCAGGGGTTGAAAGAATCTTTGGATGAAAAGGATAAGATGATCCAAATTCTAAAGAAAAGGATGAATATGTCACCTCTGAGGATCATCCACAGATAGCATAATTGACTACATTGGAATAGGACAAAGAAACATTTAGACAAGAGGCACTTGATTACAAGGCTGACTAAAGCTAGCAATTGGAGAAAGAAGGAGGCATTGGTCACTAACACGGTGACATAAGACATGGAAATCATTGTACTTTCTAATATAGAGGCTGGATCAAGCACTGAGGTTTTAGTCCAAGTTATGTCCTAGGTGAGCTTAAAAATAGGTGAGATCAAAAGTATCAAAGAGAACATGGAAAATTTGAAGAAAAGCGGAGATGAAAGCGAAGGATGAAAATATGGCTCAATTCCATAGAGAAAATCAAGATTTACAAGAGAGGGTAAGCAATATGAAGACGAGGTTGAAAGGTAAAAAACTATTGCAAGGAGCCAAACATGTAATATGGAACGCTATTGCTATAGAGATTGCTAAATTCAGGGTCTATCTGAATTTTATCAGCGGCAAATATAACATGGTTGTCACAGCTCGGAACAAATGCTTTATTGTAAATGAAATATTAGCAAAGTAGCCCTCAGAGTGGGCCCCAAAATTCTATTGATTTATTGAATGTTGTACCAAATTCTGAACTTCAAACCATTGGTTTGAAACATAGGACCACGTTGATCATTTTGTCGAAGGATGTTACCAACCTGACCTTACTCCCGGATCGGTCCTAGAACAAAGGAATATGAAAATGTGGCACAAGCATACAAGAGTTTAAAGGCAGCACTTTGAAAAAATTGTTTTCCAAAATGCCTTTATAATTTTGGGATGAGTAAAGGATCATTATACCACAATCGATGAATATCACTCTCCTGGGAGTAATTCGGAACCAGCATGTGATCTCTAGAAAGACAAAGAATAGAGACTATCCGTCCTCTGGAACCAACATATGATCTCTAGATATCATAGGTTTTAAGTCCAAATGAGCTTAGAAGAGCCAGGATAGCCTGAGAGAGGAAGTTAGACTAGGTCGAGGAGAAAATTGTTCATGTTTTTGAGATGTTTTTCTTTTTGCTAATTATTGTAAATTGTTTCATGTATGAAACTGTCAGTCAAGACTTTTATAGAAGATGAAACGTTTCAGTTTAGCTATTGTAATCAGTTTTTAACTGAGGGAGCTCAAATTTTATAAGTATTAGAGTTTCCAAATGTATTAATGTTTGCATAAGTGCAAGAGCACCTTTTAGTTTGTATATCGGTTCTATTTTATGGTAATTTTCTGAATCTATTGAATATAACAGGAAGATTTTGAAGTCTCTATGAAAGATTCACAAAGAAATTTGAGTGATATGAGCTTTGTTCCATTCTTCGTATGTATTTCTTGTGACCTATCTTTCATTTTCATTTTACATTTTAAATTGGAGGGAATTAGAGGCCCGCAATTCATCATTTGATGCTCTTAGAAATTTAAGCGGTGTGATTGTCTCCTTAACTAATTCAAAATTCATTTCTGTATTGCTCTGATGCAGTTATTTGTTCCTTTATCTTCCTACACTCTATCTAAATCTATTAATAACTTAGATTCTTCACCTCATTTAGACTTGATCCTCTGGAGAGTTCTATTAGCGGATACATTGTTTTCATTCACTTTCAATTTTGACTCAAGTAGCCACAATGTGTTTCTCCCCTTCATATGATTTATTAAAAATCCTCTAAACAAGCCAAATCTAGCCACCAATTCCCCAAGAAATATCAAGTGATATGAGAGAGCCCTTGTGTTTCTCCCCTTCCTTGCCAACAGATTTATTAAAAAACCCCAAAACAAACCAAATCTAGCCACCAATTCCCAACGAAGTATCAAGTGATATGAGAGAGCCCTCTCTGAGTTGGGCATGCTAGTGCCTTAGCTTTAAAGATGGTTGAAATAGTTACCTCTATATTTGTCTATTCAACCGGACAAAATTTACACAGTGCTAACAGAACCAACTAAAGTTGGTGCTTGAATTGACCAAGAACTAGACATTTTTCTAATTCCAAAATATCAGCCACAAATTATTATTTTTTAAATAATTGATATAACTCCAAGTGAATTTTCAAATTTCAATGAAACTTTAAATAAACTCAAAATTTTATAAATACTCTTCAACAAAATCGAGAGTAAGGGAATTCCAAGCCTGTAATTCTCATCTAAATCCCTCTTCCAATTCGACAATGGCTCTTCTCCAAACTAGCGACAACTCTATGGAACTTCTTCAAACTGGCTGGCAGCTCTTCTCCAAACTAGTAGCAACTCTGTGGCACTTCTTCAAACTGGATGACAACTAACAGAAAATACAATGTTCTGAGGTATTATTCACCATGGAAGAGAGACACAGACAACAATACCGTGGAAGAGAGACACCGATAACAATAGTCTCTCCTTCTCCCAACCTATCACTCTGATACCATGAAAACGGAAATAAAGAAGAATACCTAAATAATGTTGGGAATGAATGTAGATTATTGATTTCATATGAATTATATAAATACTTACAAAGACATTTTTACTGTTTCTGAACGAGAGTAAATGAGAAACTGTAAACAGATTGTTTCACTAACTAACTAATTTGTTAAGGCAATTACAAATCCTAACAATATCATGCCTAGAACTCCTATGGCACCCTCACACACAATGCATATATAAAGGTGAGATGGTACAACAAACAACATGAAACAATATAGATGTTGCAACCTCACGCTCACGGGGGGTTCTCCTTCACGCTTACGACAACAGGAAAGTTGGGTTGTGTTCACAACAACAATTTATAGGACAACTAACAACTCCATCTCCTGTAAGAGCCCTTTTACCAATGAACAACTCCAACACGAGATATGAGGAAGTAATAACAACTCACAACAGTGGCTCCTTCCAATTGACGACTCCATGGTTCCTCCAAAGTGATACCAAACACCCAACAAACATAGATCAGCTCCTGTACGCGTCCCAGATCAATGAACAGATAATTCAGATAGCAGTGAATCACCCTCAGATCACGTGTCTCACAGATAGTGCATATAGCACCCTCACACAAGCTTTGATACCAAATTAAAATCAGAGTAATGCACAACAAACAGTGAGGCCACAAGGGCTCACAAGTGAGTCTACACTCACACTCTCTATATTGAATTTGATAAATTGCATACAAATATATAGGCTAGGATATCCCCTAATAGTCTCCTGAATCCGTGGATATGAAAACCACTTAAACACTAATCTAGCAATCAGTTTTAACCATTTTCTAACTATGACATTTCTCCATTATTATCTAACAATTAATGGTTTACAATGATGCATGTTATATGGTTGTGCTAAATAAGGATTATGCGTTATTAGTGTTCTTATATAAGTTCAATGTGATACCTATAGTTGAATTCCTAATAATAATTGTGTAGTCTATTTATGTTAGCAACACACAAATTCTTTTCCCATTCTTTTTCTATGAAATCCAGTGATGTCCATTTCATGGAGCCCCTCATATCAATGGATATAATAAGAATACCGTTGTAAATTCCATGGTAAGTTTTTATTATCATGCTCATTCATTTAACAACTTGTCCATCTACATAGATCATTGGCCTACATGCCTAGGTGATTTCCCCTTTTCTCATACCCATACACCTTCCTCACATAGTCGATTCATTATTTACCTAGGCATTTTTCCTCCTTGGTCGACTTGACTCCTCCTTGTTTGAGTGTCCCTTGCTTAGTCCATTTCACACTGACCAGTCAAATCATTTCCTAGTCGATTTAATCCAATCCAGAGCCTTTTACGAGAAAGTTAGAGTGTACCAGATCAACATCTTTATCAGATAATCATAGGGTAAACCTATATCTTGTGGATGGCCATTAAAGGAGATGCCAAAAATTTGTTCATCTAAAATCAATTAGGAATTGCATTTTTCCACCATTCCTTGTAATGGTCCATTGTGCTGAGACAAAGCACATGGGAAAGGGAACCTACATGGAATCTCTAGTGTTATGAGTATCATCAAGGGTAGAGACAAATTCATTTTCCATTTCCATAACATTATGGAGTGTATCTTCTATCCTTCCTCTACAACATAATACTTCCTTTTCTTTATCAAAGGTGAAGTTCCATATGCCATAGGAGAACTAGGAAACACAACTTCACATGGTTTAATTTCTTGTCTCATCAAAGTGCATTTAAATGCCTTGGAGTGTACATATGGAAAGAATATAGTTTCTCTTGTTTAGAAGATAGTCACAGCTGGAGAGAAGTGTATCAAAACTTGTTCAACATATCCTTTGTAAATTATGGAGAGATACATATATGAGAACCCATTCTAGAAGCCATATGGTGTAGTGATGAGATTGAAAAGAGGAAATGAAGATTGAATTGAAGTTTCATTTTTTTAATAAAATGAAATGATGCTTTGGATTTATCCACATTCATATATTCTTCATGTAGTATCTACTATTTGAACAAATGAACTAGAACACCTATGTATGTCCAAATAAAGAAAGCAATAAAATAAAATAACTTAAAATTAGAAATTAAATCATCATCATTATCATGAGTTAATGATAATATATTTACCTTAGACTTGTCTTATTTCCAATTTCGTTTGACCCCAATCTATCATTGGAGTGATATCTAGGTGTTGAATTTATTATCATGAATTAATGATAATATGTTTACCTCATACTTCTTTTCTTATTTCCAATTTCATCTGACCCTAAGCTATCATTGGAGTGATAATATATTTACCTCAGACTTCTTGTCTTATTTCTAATTTCATCTAACCCTAAGCTATCATTGGAGTGATATCTAGGTGTTGAATTTATTATCATGAGTTAGTGATAATATATTTACCTCATACTTCTTGTCTTATTTCCAATTTCATCTGACCCTAAGCTATCATTGGAGTGATAATATATTTACCTCAGTCTTCTTGTCTTATTTCCAATTTCATCTGACACTGAGCTATAATTTGAATAATATCTAGGTGTTGAATTTATTATCATGAGTTAATGATAATATATTTACCTCATACTTCTTGTCTTATTTCCAATTTCATCTGACCCTAAGCTATCATTGGAGTGATAATATATTTACCTCGGTCTTCTTGTATTATTTCCAATTTCATCTGACCCTAATCTATCATTGGAGTGATAATATATTTACCTCAGACTTCTTGTATTATTTCCAATTTCATCTGACCCTAAGCTATCATTGGAGTGATATCTAGGTGTTGATTGAAATTCAGGCATAGATTGATGTGTTTTTGTCATACTTTTAACAGCCGTAAGTATTGCTAGATGGAGTTTTTGTTGCATGATCTTTATTGAACTCTCTTATCTCAAGCTATTACTGCTGTGGGTTTCTACTCCAAATCCATTCATCATATTGAAGAAAATTACACCTTCGTTGATTAAAATCTTCTTTGTGATGGAATTATTCAACTTGTATGCTTTTGATTGCTTATTATATCCCACAAAAAAATACATCGTTATCCTTTCTAATCTAACTTCTTCCCAATTTTATTGGAAAAATGTGTATATACCGATTTGATTAATATAAAAGGAGTTGCGGGAATAATAGAAGACCCAAATGAGGGGAATTAGGCCCACTGGCCCGCTCTATGAATAGGTAGGTGATCCCTCCATTATTAAAAATGCAGCCAATTAATCTCAAATGAGAATGATTATGTTTCTTATACTCTTATGCATTTCAGGTACTTTATCCTTCACACATTTTTTTAATAAGGGAGTTGTTCAAAATGTATACTTCACAAGATAAAAATTTGGCCTAATACCTCTTTGGTAAATGTTCATCTTTCATAATATCTATGATTGTTTTATTCTTCCTTTTGCAAGACCATTATGTTGTGGCGTATGGCTAGTAGTGAATTGTTTTTTGACCCGATATTTATTTTAGCAAATACTAAGAAAATCATTAAACAAAAATTATCCACTTCTATTTGTTCTTATTACTTTTATGTAGTATCCACTTTGCTTCTAGACTAAGGCTTTAAACTACTAAAAAAAATTCAAAAGATTTTGATATGTGTTTAAAAAATATATCCAAATTCTGCATGTACCCACATATATCTAAGTGCACTATTTCAAGTTGAGCTCTCACTTTATAAGACTTGCCAACATGATTCTCCATGACTATTACCAAGAATATGACCTTCAAAAACTTTGTTTGGTTGTTCAATCAGTGACAAACAATTCACCGTATTTTTTCTAGAGAAGGAAAGAATATATTACAGAGAAGACGAAATTGGAAAACACGAAAGAGCAGAGCACAATTCAGTAAAGGAAAGAGTTGAGATAAATAAGCTTCAACAAATAAAGAAAATCAAGAAACAAATGTACAACTGGCCAGGACAAATGGCAATGTACAGTCACATACTGTTTAGGTTACAGATATATTTAACACTCCCTCTTAAACTCAACAGTTACAAATATCAGCACTGATAATGCCCAAGTGCTATCTTTGAAAATAAAAAACGGATTTTCCTAGTGGCTTTGTAAAAATATCTGTGAGCTGATCTTGAGAGACACATAATTGAAGTTCTATTACACCATTATTGACTATATCATGTATGAAGTGAAAATGAGTGTCAATATTCTTGATTTTCTTGTGAAACACATGATTTTTGGATAGCGCAATTGCTTAGGTGTTGTCACAGAAGATGGGAGTTGGCTCCTTTTATGTATGTGACATATCATTCAATATGCTTCTCATCCACACAACTTGACATGAAGTTGAGATAGCAATGACATACTCTTCCTCTGTAGAATATATGGATAAAATGGGATGCTTCTTTGATGCCCATGAAATCAGGTTCGTGCCTAGGTGAAAATCATGTCATGAGGTGCTTTTCCTATCTTCTAGGATTCTTGCAAAATAATTGTCTGTGTAACCAGAGAGATGATTATCATCAGACTGAGTGTACCATAAGACAAAATTGAGAGTGCCTACAACATATCTTAGAATCCTTTTCACCATCTTCTAATGAGAGTCTTTGGGGGATTCCATGAACCTGGAAACAAGACTGGATGCATACATAATATCAGGCCTAGTTGCTGTAAGATACAACAAACTGCCTACTAAACTTTTATACAGGGTAGATTTGTTGGAGTTACTTCACACACACCTAGGATTTATTTTTCCTGAGGTTATTCATTGTTTATTAGTCATAATTAGTCATTATCCAGTCTCCTATATTTTAGGGGAGAATATTCCACCTAGAGAATGTTCTCTTTCAGTTGACACTTCAATTTGATTAGTTGAGTTGAGTTTAGATGTTGCATTGGTTTTGTCACCATACATCATTGGGATCATCACCAACTCACTACTCTTTATTCAGTCAGTTAATTGAAGACTAGTTGACTAGTTAACTCAGCTAGGTGGCAGTTCACTCCCGTAATTGCCTGAGAGACTAGACTAGGTGGCAGTTTACTCTTGTAACTATTAGTGTGTGTCCAGATCAATCTAGACCACCACTATGGCTCATTATTTACTCATGTGTCCTATATATATTTTAAATTATTCACTCTTTGAGTGTGGAATATGGTTAATGAGAATTCTTCCATTCTTTCTATCTTGCTTCTTCTTTCTCAATTTCTGTCTACAAATGTGTGTAGTATTTTCTAGATAGATCTATTCTATGCAGGTTCAACACATT
>SNQJ01S0045998.1:13665-26560 GCA_010110895.2 Picea sitchensis
ACATTGTTTATGTCTCTCTTTACATTCTGTTTAGTAAGAATAGGAACAGTGCCTTTTCCTTGAACTTTGACTAAGTAATTATTTCCAAGTGTAATATCAGATGAGATTGAAGAATCAATGCATGAAAGTAAATCTTTGTTACCTGTCATGTGATTGTTGCATCCACTATCCAACAACCAGAGATCTTTATATTGTTCTTCAGTCTTGTGGCATGAGAGAAACATAACTCTTGAGTTTTCTCCCGTATGATTTGACACATGTGCTCTGCCTGAGAGCTGATCTTCTTGCTTCTTCCTGCATTCAGATTCATAGTGCCCATACTTTTTGCAGTTATAGCATTGTATGCTTGATTTCTCATTTGATCTTCTCCCTCTGCCTCTTTGAGGTTGGAAATTCTGTTGTTGATGTCCTTGACCTTGGAAATTTTGATTCAGATACTATTGTCGATTACCTCCACTGGAGTGAGGGTTACTTTGATTGCTCCCTCTTCCTTGGTGACCTCTGCTTCTTCCTCTTCCTCTCCCTCTGCTGAAGGATAATTGAGTTTTGAAAGCATTGGAGATTGACTCATCTGTGAGATGCAGTCTAGTGTCATGTGTCACCAGAGAACCAATTAATTCATCTGTTGAAAAACTTGACAGATCCTTGGATTCAAGGATTGTTGTTACAACCATTTCAAATTTCTTTGGTAAAATTATGAGTATTTTCTCAACAATGCATTGATCAGTGATGGTTTTACCAGTCAATCTGATCTGGTTCATGATGCCCATGACTCTAGTCATGAACTGATCCACATTTTCGGACTCTGTCATCCTTAGAGTCTCGAATTGTGTCCTCAAGGTCTGCAGTTTAATTGTTTTAACCCTGTCATTTCCTTGGTAGGAATATTTAAGGATGTCCCAAGCCTGTTTTGAAGTACTAGCGCCTGTGATTTTTGAAAAAATTGAATCATCCACAGAATTTTGAATCCAAAACTTAGCTTTATTTTCTCTGTTTCTCTGTGTCACTTGAGCAATTTTCTGCTGATTAGTCATGGCAGACAGGTCTGCTGGATCTGGTTCCACATATCCATGATCCACTGGATCCCAGCACTCTTGTGCTTGCAAGAAGGATCTCATCCGAAGAGACCAGAACTCGTAGTTCTTTCCAAGAAAGAATCGGACCCTGAGTTGGTCCTAAATCGCTAGACGACACCATATATATATATATATATATATTTTAAATTTGAACAAAACAGAAAGAAAAAATTTGTATTTACCTGTCTCCCGCACGTAAAGCCAGGTCTGTTGTTTTCTTGCAGTGATTTCAGAACTCCGTTAGACGAGACCTTTGAATTCTCCAACTTCCGATTGTCGAAACACTGATTGTCGATGAGAGCTTATCGGCCTTGAATTGGCCCTTAGTCTCCGTGCAATGTGACCACGTGCCTTGATGTTAAAGTGCTATGGGATTTTCCGGTTCTTTGTCTTTCAAAATTACCGAAATGCGAAATCCACCTTTGGACAATTCAACGGTCCAGATCTTCCTATGATCTGACGGTCCAGATCTTATGACCAGAACTCATAAGACCGCAGTCAAACCTCTTATCAGGATTCAAGGTTTCGAAGGTAGAAATGCATTGGACCTCTTGTCCACGAAATCCCCAATTTCCTGATTCTCGATTTTACGATGGATGACCTTTCCTTTCGGGAAATTTCCTAATTTCTTTGATCTCCGCCACGCGTCCTCCTATATTGGACGGTCCTGATTTCTCCTCACGATTTCACGATTTGATATGCTCCATATGTTCATCTCCAGGATCCGTGAAACGCCGAACCCCGGTGTGCCGATTGGTTCTCCCGATCTTGCCCACGTGCCTCCTCAAAATGGAAGGCTCCGTTCGTTTACGGGGTTTTCACCATAAGGAAACCTGATCCCTTGTCCTCAGGATTCGCGATTTACCGAATACCGATGTGCCGGTGGACTCTCCCCTTTCGGGACCTTTCCGGAGCGCTTGGATTTACGCCACGCGTCCCCTCAAGATGGACGTTCCTTGTCGTTTCACGATTTCGCGACTTGCGACTCCAAATTCCCTGTCAACTGAGAACCTCGATTGTCAAGATGTCGACGGTTTCCTCGATGTCTGCCACGTGTCCAAACTAATGGACTGTTGTGATCTTATCGCTATTTCGTGAATCGCGATTTTGCAACTTTCGTCGTGGAGTGTCTTTCGTCAAAAAGACCTCCGATATCCTGAACTCTAAAATGTCGATGGAGTGATGGCTTGGATCTGCTGCCACCTATCCTCTAAGATGGATGGCTCACAATCCTCTCGGGATTTCGCGATACGTGATGTCGAGATTTCGCGTATCGGGGTTTTGGAAAGCAGTCTCCTTTGATCGTCCAACTCTCGATCCCCGATTTTGCGATGGGATAATATTGACAGCTCATGATATTTCGCAATCCAATGGTCCAGAATGACTCGTGATTTCGCGATTCGCGAATTCTCACAGTAGTCTTCTGACCTTTACACCTTGTGAGTTACTGAAATGCCAAGATCTCGCCACGAGTCTCTTGATGGATGGTCCAGATGATTTCGGGATTTCGTGACTTCACAAGTCAAAATTTCTCCAGTGCACTTCAAAGGACTAAACCTCGTGCACTTTCTCACTAATCCAACGGCTGTCGGGCCTCTGCGCAAGATCTAACGGCTAAAATTATTTTTCATTTTCCGCGCTCTCCTTGTCCCTTCTGAACTGGATTTCCACCTCAGATCTGTTTGTAAGACAAATCTTACGGCCGTGACGGTTTTTCTTTGAACCTGAGATGTGTTCTTTACTACCTTTGCAAGGATTTTCTTCTGCGGAAGAAAAATTCGTGAATCTTTCAAAGATTTGAAAGAATTTCATGAGTTCTTTGTTCTTTGTTGCAGTCTTTGATAGATTTGAAGAATTCCTGTAATTCTTTAAACGCTTCTTCTTTCTTTAACAATCTTCCACGAACTTGAACAAATGTTCGTGAAATCTTCAACGTTTCTGCCTTCTTAAGCTCTTCTTCGTGAATTCTTTGATGATTCTTGAAAATTACAAGAATCTTTAAAGTTTCTTCTTCTGCACTCTCTTCGTCCTCGATCTTTCGAGCGTTATATGCTCTGCTTCAGCGCGTGAGCTTCTTACGTTGATCTTTGAGCGTTTGACGGTCTGCTTCCTCGTGGAAGTTTCCTGCCAGGATCTTTCGAGAGTATAATGGACAGCTCTCCAAACCTTGTGAAAAGTCTGTGTCAAAATGTTCTCAAGGTCCGTGAAGCTCTACGCTATTTGAGGATCGTGTTGCTCTCCAGCCTGTGTGAAGAGGCTTATTGTTGAAGATTTGATACCATGATAAATTGTGAAGCAAGAAATGCAGAGAGAAAAGAATAGAACAGAAAATAGTATATTAGAATATATGAAGAAGAGTACAATGAGAAGTAAGTCTGAAGAAGTACTATGTAATGGGAGATGGATGAGCTAAATAGGCTCAAGCAAATCAAGAATAGAAATTACAGCTGGCCAGGACAGCTGGCAGTGTACCGTCAGACTGTTGAGGTTACATTATATTTAACATTGTCGAGCGTGAGACACAACTTTGGTCATTGGAAAGAGCGATCTCTGTAAAAAAAGAAATTGTTTGCATTTTTAATTGGGTGATAGCTGAATTATTTGAGGCAATCATGGTGAATGTCTGGTGGTCGAACTCGTTAAGTCACCAGCTTGGTAGAGGAATATCACTGGAGGTATTAGTTTATGGTTAATGTATTAATTTGTTAAAGGGGTTTCCAAAGGATTTGAGTAACCTGTAGATCTGTGCAGAAAGGAAACACATCATGGAGTTTGCAAGTTACCTAGACACCATTGGAGAGAACATCATGTGTTTTTATTTGTGAAGAAAGATTGAACCTCTTATACCTCCATATTTTGTGAAGAAAGTTCGAACTGGTAGCGTCCGCCTTCCTAAAGAAAAACCACATTGGTGGATTCGGATTAGGTATGGTCATTGAATTAGTGGACAGCATGAGAATAACATCAGACATTGCTGGATGATTTTCTACATCAACCTGTATGGATAGAAGACCAACTTGAATGCATTTCAATGCTTTTTCCTACAGGAAACATCCGACTATTGTTAGATCAATCATATTCAGTAGATTTCACATTTCAATTCTGAAACAATGCCAATTTGAATAAAATTATTCTATCTCTTTTGAATTTGGTGATTGGAAATAACATTTTGGTTTCCCAAATCGACGAGGCCCAAATCGTTGTTTTATTTAAATTTTAATCCATTGGTCATGCCCTTGATCGTTGTTTTATTGCAAGTATGGTGTGAGTGTTTTGGCTCGCTCTTTGGTTTCATCAATCTCAGGATGTTAGATCTCTTCCCCTGTAAGTTGAAGTGTAGAGGTGGAGATTGTTTCTCTTAGGTGACTTCTTGTATGTTGCTCGTGGAATTGAAATTTTGGCATGAGAGAAGCACCATTTCCAATTGAATCGTTGAGGTAGAGGTGTGAGATTTTTTTTTATGGAACCAGATCCATGAATGAATCGAATAGAAGATGAAGTTGTAATGGGTAAGAAAAGGAGAATTAAATAGCTCCAGAGAGAAATGAAACACATGCGGAGGAAGAATCAACATGAATAGTTTTTATATTTTGCAGATCAGTATGATGTGTTTCTAGCTGAAGAATCCATGTTTGATGAGAAAAATGCAGAGCTAGATCTGATCAATGAAGAACATGAAGAAATCGTGAAATATTAAAAATACTAATATCGGTTCTTCCATCCTTCTCAGGTAAACATTTTAATCTTTGGACAATTAAAATGGAAGGTTTACTTGCTTTATGGAAATAGATTTACTTGGTTTAATAGATTTATGGAAATTCGTTCAAGATGGTTTGGTCAATTCTCATGATAAGAGAAAAGATAAAATAGCCTTATATCTTATCAGTTCATCACTCGATACAAGTATTTTGTCTCCTATTTTATATGAATTTCGTCATATAGACAATGCAAAAATGTTGTGGGATATTCTAGAAATGTGATATAGTGAAAAGATTGCATCTACTTATGAGGAAATTTCTGAAGTTGATGGTGCAACTGTAGAAGATTTTGAACCCCACTGTGGTCAGTCACATGTAGATAATGATGATTGTAATGAAGAAACTATCATTGAGGTAATGAATGATGAGGAGAACATGTCAAATAAAGATTGGTTGAAGATAAAGAAGGAAATACAATATATTGATAATTTTCTAAATGTAAGAGGACACCTGCTTGAAATAATGAATGATGAGAAATCTTCAGCGATAGTGAATGTTGTAGACAGAATTGAAAAACATGTGTTATATTATGTTGTAGACAACATCAATACTGAAATTGCAACAAAAGAGCTGGGAGCACCGACAGAAGAAGACAACAATGAAGAAGAGCACCCAAATGTAGTGCCAAAATATTTTGAAGAAGATTTGAAGTTCCTTGAAGAATGGCTTGAAAAGAAACAACTTACTGAAGACTGCATGATCATTGAAGAAGAATAAGACTGCATTACAGATACAAAAATTGAGTCAATTTATGATGAAAATACAATGGATATTGGAGAAGAAGATGTTAAAATTGAAGAAATTTTTATGAAGTGGAGCCTTGAAGAAATCAGATTTTACTATGAGTTAATGTTGCAGCAAATTGATGATCAAAAGCTTAATGGTGAAGATAAAACAATAGAGAATGGTATGTGGCAGCAGTTCAAAATACAAATAATTTTTCAAAGAAACATTTGAAGAGGACAAGCATGAACACTCTAAAATAATTTTTAGATTGATGACAAACATTTACAAAAAGATGAAGGATAAGAAGTTGAAACATGGAATTTTCAGCAAAATAGGAAGACTTAAATTGAAAATGCATAGAGGGTTCAGAATCTGGAAAAGGAGGAAGACAAAAACTCACTCATACATGGAGTTGAAACAAATTTTAAGGTTTTGTTTGAATTTTTCTTTGTAATGTTTGTAAACCTAGCTGAGACTAAGACCCCCAGACATGCTATGTATTTTTATTTTATTAAATCCATTTCTCCATTAAGGGGGAGTGTTGGATAATAATGGCAAATTTCATAGTTATAAAATAGTTAAAACTGATTGCTAGATTAATCTTTAAGTGGTTTTCATATTCACAGATTCACACAAATTCAGGAAACTGTTAGGGTCTATCCTAGCCTATATATTTGTATGAAATTTATCAAATTCAATATAGAGTGTGTGTAAGAGTACTCTCACTTGTGAGCCCTTGTGGCCTCACTGTTTGTTGTGGATTATTCCGATTTTAATTTTAACAAAGCTAAGAGAACCATTTCACACATAGGAAACTTTAGAACTACAAAGAAATCTAAACACAAGACACAATGTTTACCCTATAAACCGAAATGAGAAAACTAGCTTAGAATGGTTGTTCATAGTAGTAATAGACAATAACAAAGAAAATCTTCTCATTGTTCTCATTTCTCTAAGCAAACGAAATTGTCTTTAGATAATTCTTAGGGAATGAAATATCATTCAACTTCCCCAACGACACTTTTCCATCTCGGTAACTGGTTTTATGCGATAGTATAATATTCTGTAGATCCATAAGTTTATGGAGTAGTGAAGACAACAAAGCCAGAGACATAGTATAAGCGACCATAGATTCGATCATTTCCGCAATATCTAGTACAATGTAGATTTTGAATCTCTATGCCTCTTCATCTCTTGGCCAACCAAAAATACCTTGAGAGTGAAAACAATGGATTAAATAAGGATATTTATGGGTAATGGGATCATTTCCGCAATATCTAGTACAATGTAGATTTTGAATCTCTATGCCTCTTCATCTCTTGGCCAACCAAAAATACCTTGAGAGTGAAAACAATGGATTAAATAAGGATACCTATGGGTAATGGGATGGCCAAGAACCATGATCCTTCATTTCCTATATCTCAGTTTTCTCTCATGTTCTATTTTTCTTATTTCATTTAATTCTATATATTTTTTTCTTTTGTCTTATTCACTTTTTACATTAACATTGATTTTCATAGTTTTCTAGCCTTCATAAATTGTTGAATTGGCTTGCAGGTAATGATTCTTACAACCATTGATTGGTTAGGATCCATTTCAAACATATAATGAGACTATTTCCATAATAACTAAACTAGATGCATTGAGATCAATGTTAGCAATATCAACTAGGATTAGTGGAAAGTTTATAAATGAATGACAAAATAATATTTATGAATGAAATATTGCACTAAGAAGAATATATGCAATATCCACCACGAGGTTATAAAATTTTGGGTCATGAAATTATAGTATACAAATTGAAGAATGTTTTGTGCAATCTCAAGAAAGTTCTAATAACTTGGTATAGTTGCATTGGTTCATACTTCCTGAATAAGAGTTTTAATAAATGTGTCAATGAGCCCTTCATATATCAATATGAGTGATGAAGGTGGAATCTTAATTTTAATAGGTAGATGTTTTCATTTACAACAAATTTCCAATTTAGTAGTTCAAATCAACAATGAAAAAGAAATTAAGATTAATGAAATATTTTATAGGTGTAGAAGTATGAAAGAATTTTTATTTTTCAAACAAAACAATAAAATGATATTTTGAAGAGATTCAAGATGTTGAATTTCAATTCAACATCTACAGTTGCGGAAACATGATTGAAAATGAGTAAATAAGACAACTGTACAAATACATATCCAACTTTGTACAAGCTACTAGTGAGTAGCTTGATGTATTTGATGAAAAAAAGGATTGACATTCTGTATGTAGCAAGTTTTATTTCAATAGGAAAAATAATTTTGAGATATGTTAGTGGAACAAGAAACTAAGCGATATTGTATTCAACATTAAATGATTTCAGATTGGTTGGTGTCACAGATAGTCATTTTATAGGTATTATTGATGATAGAAAGAGCACATCCAAATATATTTTTCTTTTCAATTTAGGAGCAATCTCATAGGCTTCACAAGAACAACCCATTATTACTCTTTCAATAGAAAAAATGAAATATGTAGCAACAACATAAGTGCCATGTCAAGTAGTATGAATGAAAATAATGATGCTATATTTTAGGAAGAGAAAGTAGTGAAAAAATATTTATTGTGACAATAATTCAACATTAAAAAAAATTGTTTTTCACAAGATTAATCACATTGATACCAGATATCATTTCATCAGAGAATTTGAGAGAACGTTTGGGCATAGTTAATTTGGGAATGCTAGAAAGTCAATATTAATGGGAAGTGTTGGATTAATAATGTTTCCTGCATAAATAAATTCACTAGTGTTACTAGTGTCCTTGTATGGACTTAGTCATCTAGTTACCAGATAGCCCACCATGTCAGTCAAGTGCCAACAATGCAATAATAGGTCATGACATCACTATAGTAGTAGATTTTTTGTATCTATATATATTATGTTTTCCTATAAATAAGATCTATGTGATATACATAGATCTACATAAGGCAATGTTTCATGGTATTTCAATTATTTTGAGTGAAGAATAAAATCTATATGAGTATCCACTCATCTTTGGTCTCATTTATGACTTTGTTGTGTTTTATTTTGTTCTACTTACATATGTTGTTGTTAATTAGTTTCCATTGCATATTCTCTTTCATTTCTAACATTATTATGTATATAGGATAATATAGCATCACAAGCTATTTCATTCTTAATTTCTCCTTGTTTGCAAAATAGGAAAAAATGTTCTTCTAGCATTATAATTTTTCCATTTTCCTACTTAAACACTTAGGAGATGATAACTTATCCTAAATTTACAAATTGTCCCTTTTTATGCATAGATATTTCTCTTGGACGTAATTTGTTTTCTTGGTAAGCAATTTTCCACCAAGCCTTAAATGGATAATGGTTCATCAACAAATAAATTCCCCCATTTTAAATCCATTTAATCTAGTGAGAGTACCAACCCTTATCTCAAGTTCCAATCCTTGTTTTGTGTCATAATATGTTCACCTCATCATAACCTCCTCAAAAAGAGGTTGGAACTCATCTCGGTGAATTAAAACTTGTTTTTGAAATATACCAAAAGGTGAGTGTTAACCCTACATTGGTGAAACATGCTTCCATATATGTGAGGTGTCTTTAATAAATGTGGAACACACTAGTGAAATATGCCTTCAAATGTGTAGAAGTGCCTCCAAATGCGTAGAAAATCCTTCAAATTTGTTTCCATCATGTAATTATTTATCGTATGAATGGCGTCCCAAGTGAATTCTCACCATCGATGCTTGCAATATAATACCTTTCTGAGCAATAAGTGATTCCCAAACTAAGATCAAACCCAAATATGTGCTCTAAGATTCTACATGTGAGTTACACTTTTCATTAATCTAAAAAGGGTCAAGACCTCATCTAGTATTCTTGTTAAGAATATAATGCTTCCTAAAATAGAAAAAATGGCCATGCATTTTTAAAGTAGTAAAAATAATTGCACACATCAAATTTAGTTAATGGTACTATACTCCCTCATGTTTTCACCTACCAATATTTTATACATTAGTATGCTAAAAAATATGATGAATTTTGGCTTTCCTACAAGTAGGTAATTAGAATGGTATTTACATTAATAGCTCATCCTACTAAGATTTATTGAGATGAGATGAACTAACTTACGCTTCTACTAATATTTATGTTTTATGTATTCACAATACATAGTGAAATCACTAAAAATGG
The DNA here is from genome assembly GCA_010110895.2 of Picea sitchensis. Lineage (NCBI taxonomy): Eukaryota > Viridiplantae > Streptophyta > Pinopsida > Pinales > Pinaceae > Picea > Picea sitchensis. The sequence goes on from SNQJ01S0045998.1 coordinate 23,415, forward strand.
TAATATAAGTGATTGGAATGCACTTAACATTTGATTCTTGTAGGAAATAGAAACACGGGACAAATGCAACAAATAGTTCTCTCACAAGTAGGTAAAATTTATATATCCTCCCCTATGCATTTTTGTTTGCAATGTTTGTCTCACATTTCTATGTTTTTCCCTTTGAAATGATCCATATTAACAATCTAGAATAGTGTTACTTACAATTCGATGACATTCTTAAGCTACTATGGCTTAGAAACATCATCATTATTTGTGTCAAAGTTGATATTGGAAGCAACACTCCTCTGGATTGTTGTTAATGCTTTTTAAAGGGTGAAGATTTGTAAAGTTGTGGGATGCTAGTTGCATTGCAAAATTCCCCTTAGATGTTGATATATATCAATGTGTAAGAGTTGTTTCAATTGCTAGGGTATGAATATATCAACTTCCATGAAACATCTTATCTATTAAAGTAGTATTGCTCACTTTAAACATTGAAGTTGTAGATAGAATTCATTTGAATGGCATTATATGTGTTTTTTAGTGATGATTATAGAGAGATGAAGTGCCTACATCATGCCAACCTATCCATGAGCTAAAATCTAAGTATATTGATGTTTCAAACCAAGGACATCCATACAATGACATTTATAAAATGGAATCAAACCTAATGTAAATTAAAATTCAGAAATTTTCTTGATAGACTTGATTTCTATGGGAAAACATCAAAATAATATTGTAAACATGTTTTTTTGGTCTGCAAATGTATTAGTGTAGACATATTGTATTCCTCATGAAGGGATTTTGGATATTAACCTTGGGAAGAAACTCTTAGAGATTTGTAGATAATGTACTTGGTCCAATCAACCAAATGGGTCTATGAGATTTAATCAAACACATTTAAATAGTTTCTAATAGGATCTCTCAAGAAATTTTACATAAGGCGATCTCTACTAACATCTTCTTTGCACCCACTTTTTTGCATAAGTTGTATCCATTTTTCCTTGTCAAAGAAAGGATTTTATAGATTTTTAGGAATGTATTCAACCAATTTAAATGGGATGTAATCACATCCCTATATTGTAGGGAAATCAAGTTTGGACTTTTGGTGGGAAGTTGACTATAGGAAGTTCATGTTTTTTTAGGGTTGCAAGTGAATAAATTCATAAAGTTTTAGAGATGGAAATGGAAACATTCCTCTGAAATAATTCTCACAATTAAAGATCCATGTGGAGCTTTAATCAATGATTACAACTCAATCTTACACACACTTTATGCATATTTTCAAGATCTTTTTCTTTTAGTGGTTTTGATGTTGATTATAATCTTGTTTAAATGGATACAAAGGATATATGTATGATTTTTTGTTGAGACAAGTGTTATTTCATGTGAATAATAGTGATAAATGAGCTAATTGTTGAGTTTGCTTGAATGTTTATTAATGGAAATTCATAGGGTGGTCCACTTTCACCTCAATTATGTTTTTTCTTAATAGCTTGTGAGTGGCAATGTTTGTTCATGGTAGTTTTCAACTAGATGTATGAGTCAATAATTATTAATCATTTAGTAATTAAGGGAGGATTGAGGTTAGAATATTTAATGAACAACATAAATGATATCGATTGATTATTTCCAACTAAAATTATTGAAAAAAAAAACGAAAATGTTTAAGTTGTTGGTTTTATTTTCCATTATGTATTGACCAATAGTTTTGAATCCTTCATGCATGCTCTATTAAAGGATCGAAAAAAATTGGTAGAATTTATGTTTTTCTAAACATAGTTGGAAATAAATAGATAATGTAAATATTACTAGATGATAAAATGTAAAAAATAAATAAAAATCTAATAACATAATTATTGTTGGTTGATAAAATTTAAACAAAATAAATAAATTTTAATTGTATATATTAAAAAACTTAATTTTAAAAAATAAGAATCAATCTACCTCCCAGTGCAAATATCATCATGTAGGGGTATGGTCAAAAGTAATGTCGGATTAAGGTGTTGGGGTAAATTTTAGAATGAAGTATGAAGGTGGTTCATCATTGTTTGCATTGGTTATTATCGAAATGGATTATGGGTTTCATGACTTGTTTTATTTATTTTTTATAATAAAAATAAGACTTCAATTAATTGTTATTATCTAAATGGAGTATGGGTTTCATGACTTGTTTTATTTATTTTTTTATAATAAAAATAAGACTTCAATCAAGTTTTTGAGTTCAATAAAGGTCTTAAGTTCAACCTTATCAAGGTTTACTTAACTCTCCTCGATGACCTTGATAAAAACATATATATATTACTTGAATAAATGCTCAATCAAAGGTCTTAAATTTTTCTTGATCAATGTCCTTCATGCATTATTTTGCATTATTTTTATGCTTTGTCTTAGCTAAAAGGTGGTACCAAGCTTCATGGATTTACCCAATAAATAAATCATCTACATACATATACAACCATGTATAAATGAGATGTGTAAAATTGTGATCCTTAAAATTCAAAATTTTAAAGACAAATTCAACCATAATAATAATAATAATAAATTATAATAAAAAAAAATATTAGAACCATCTCAATTCTCATAATTTGAGCACCACTAGATTTGTGTCTAGAGATTTTTTCAATCCCTTTCAATGCTTAGTAAATATAAAGTTAAAATTAATATATGCTAGTATACTTTATATGCAACAAATCGCTATAAGTGAAAAGTGTAACATATATATTTCTTATAAAGTAAAATAAGAAAACTTTAATATATGTAATATAACCATAATAATAATAATAAAATAGTGTAAAAATATATATTTAAATACTAACAAAAAAAAAAAAAATATAGATATCCATCCTAACCATGTATCTTTTAAACATTGGTAAGTATAATGCATACTTTTACTCTTTGTTAATTTGAATGCACACTTTTACCTCCCACTATCTCCATAAATACACATCTTCACATCCCACTAACTTCACAAATGCATATTTTCACCTATCCTCCACTAGTGTACATTTATTTATTTTCAAGTAAAATAAAAATATACACTTTTAATTAAATTTTTAGTAAAATACAAAATATATATATATATTCTTTTTATTTTACTAAAGATTTAATCAACACACAATAAAAATGGATATATAGTAATTTTTAGTAAAATACAAAATATA
>SNQJ01S0045998.1:37201-60470 GCA_010110895.2 Picea sitchensis
ATAATTTATTTAATTATAAAGTTTCCTTAAAAAAAAATTAAGAGTTTTTTCTAATTGTTTATTTGATATATTTTTAACCATAAAGTCATGAGTAAATTGTTATGAGTCCATTAATTTACCAACAAATATCAATCCCTTAGATTTAATACACATACAAATTCTAAATGGATTGGTAAATATGAATACCAATATTAATAATTATGTTGTGTTATAACAATATTAAAAAGAAATAATAAATTTTAGAATATAGTTTTTAAATGTTACTAATATTTAATAATATTCTTCATGTTATGATGTTTATCTTCATTAATTTATGATAGGTCATAGTTAAATATGGTTGAAAATATTTAATAATTTTACGGTAGATATTATGGTTATTTAATAATATCAATTATTTTAATATTAATCTTGGTTGAATTATGTTGAATTATTCTGTTCATCAATTTGTCAATGATTGGAAATATTCATTAAAAGTTATGTCACATTACATTATGATGTTTTTAAAGGGTTAGTTTATAATTGACATTACCCAATGGTTATGTTCTTCATTGCCTTGCATTGAATTGCTATGTTCATCAATGATTATGTTGCATGCATTATGACATTCAACAAGGGTTATGTTGGATTGTGATGTTCCTCGATGGATATGTCTCTATGTAACATTCATTTTTGTTTAGTTATGTTTAATTACTATGTTTCTCAATGGTTATGTCACATTACAATGTTCATCTTGAGTTATGTTGCATTATGATATTCCTAAATTGAATGATGCATTACAATAGATATAGATGTATGTGACTATTTTTTGTTGAATATGGTTGATTCATTGAGTATAGGTTGATTAAAGTTTGTCGAGTGTCATTGAATATAGCTCTCTTCAATGGACTATGGTTAACTATGGTTGATGACTCTATTTATGCCTAATTGTGGCATTCACCATGGCTAACTTATGTCAAATTACTACGTTCTTGAACGGTTATGTTGCAATGCAATGTTCATTAAAGGTTTTGTCACATTGAGTTTGGTTGACATTGGTTGGCTATATTTGACTATGGTTGAAAACATTTAGTAATATAATTAACATTGTTCTTGGATGACATATGTCAATTTATTATGTTCTTCAATGTTATGTTACATTCCCAAAGCAATATGTTGGATTGCGACATTCATGAAAAGTTATATACAATTCCAACAATTGGTACATAACAAAGGTTATGTCACTTTACGACATTCATCAAAGGTTATGCCATGTCACATTATGATGTTCAATACGGGTTATGTTCGACTATGGCATTCCTCAAAAATTATATACAATTCCAACAATCAATACATAGAAAAAATATGCTCGAGTTATTTCAAATTGTGACATTCATAAAGATTAAATTACATTATAGTGTTCCCAAAATGTAATGATGGATTGTAACATTCCATACTATTCCAACAATTGATACATTGCAAAAGTATACAATGGTTTATTAACACCATATTATCTTTGAATCTAGTAAAATTTGATAAAATCTTGCTCACATTTCAATTTATTATTAATATTTTATTGTATTCTAAATTTATTTTTAAAATTCATTTAAAAAGTTAATATTAGATATTATTGAGATGAATAAAATGTTATTATAAAAAATAATATTAAATTTATCATAGAAATTGTAATATCATAATGTTGTAATACTTTATATTATAATGATATTAAATAAGATAATGATAAAATTTGGTTAAATCTAAATTATATTAATAGAATTAATGTAATGATATTATTAATAATAATAATAATCTATTTTTTAAGGTCACGGTCAAGCCACACCAAATTGGTGTATGAGATCCCCTTGTTTGTGGGACAAGGAGGGGACCCCTCTACCCAACGATTTGATTGGTAAAATCTACTGAGGTATACTTACCCTACCCCCCTCTGGATTTGAACTTGTAACCTCTTAAGAGGAAACACATGTTCTTAACCATTAAGCCCACTATAATAAATTTTGGTTAAATTCAAATTAAATATTAATATAATTAATGTATTTGAAATGTAAAAGTTCATCTCAATCATCATGGGATTCTAAAGCAAAAGAAGGGAAAAAAGGTTATATGGGAAAAACAAATAAATTAATTAATAGTAAACAAATTGGAAAGCTATACCTACCCAAAACTACACACATTCATAAAATCTATGACTCTTGGGAAGAAACATCACAAATAATTAATATTTAAGAATATTGTTAGTTTAGGAAAATTATAAATTTTTGATAATTTTATTTTTATTCATTTTAATTATAAAAATAAAATTATGAAAAATGTTTAATTTATTTTATATATTTATTTAATAAATTTTATTGATAACTATTATTATCATTATTATTATTTTATTATTTTTTTTCTACAATCCAATATGTTATTAATGGTTATATCTTAAGCAATTTGATTATTTTTCAATATGTTATATCTTAAGAAATTTAATGGTTATATCTTAAGAAATTTGATGTCTTAATGTTTGATTTATATAGTGGTTTTATAAAATCTTATATTTTAGGGTTTCAAATTTTATTAAAAAATCGAATTGTTTTCATGCATGTTCTAGAAACCACGGTATTGTTAATGGACTGTCCACCTTTAGGATCCATATTACGATCCATCAAGATGGATTGTCTACCTTTAAATCCATATCCGGATCCATTATCAGGAAGTCTGGTTTTACATTTAATTTTTAAAATTCATTTTACAATGTATGTGATAAAAATAATTTTAATAATAAAAAACAAATTAGAAAAATAAAGTGAAAACCATGCTTATTTTTTGACATAATGACCGTACGATATTTTAATGTTAAGGTTATGATAATTGTTTTTAGGAATGGGTCTAACCTAAAACCAGGTTGAAATAAATAAACGCATTTGTAAATTAAAATATAACAAAAATCGCTCCATTTTCTTTGCCACAGAATTTTACGTAATTTCATGACTTGTTCGCTTCAACAAAACCTAGAAACCGTAGTTTTTTTCTAAAAATCCGGGTGACTGATACGAAAGAGAATTACGGGTGATTCATACGAAAGAGAATAACGAAGTCTCTGTTTCAGTTTGACGTTTGACGAGTAGATTTCATCGTTCTCCTTTAGAAAATTGGATAAATTTGATGCTGGATCTCCCCGCTTTTGGGAGATCTACTGATTCCATTGATTTCTTCCCAACTAATCCAATTTCGGGTCCCTAATAGCAGTCATGAAAGGATTTGACCACAAGACGTCATTGCGACTGAGAGATGGAGAGAGCTTACCTTTAGAGCGGAGGACGTCTTCCCAGAGGTCCGGATGGAGGCCCTGTGCGAATGATCTGAGCGCACTACAGATGCTGTTGAGAAGATGCGATGAGAGCCGAGCCGATGTCGAGCGTGAGAAAATGTTCAGAGTAACTGAATTCCAAGATGTAGACCTGCATTCCATTCCATTCCAAGGTGTTTGGAGAAAATTCTTATTTACTTTGTCCGGCGAGCCTTATCTTCCTGCACATGTAGATGACTCCAGGGCAAAATGTGATACCTCGTTGTTATTAGATTAATGTATCCGCCCTCTGTTTGTAAATGTTAGCCTGCCTGAACAGAACACGCAGCGAGATAACTTATTTTTTGTGGGGAAATGGAATTGCAGATCATTGATATCAGTGATGGACTGCATGATTATAATTGGTATCACTGAAAATTATATATGCTTGGGAATCAAGCTTGTAGTGCACGTCTTCTAAGTGTAGTCTGCCCGGGGGTTTATTAACCGACAAAGAGTTAGATGGCCGAGGTTTAATCATTCAGGTTTCTGCATCCGCAAAGTACGCTCCTTGTTCGTCGTTGTTAATTGATTAATTAATTGATGAATCTGGCACCACGCCTTCGTGCCCGGCGCTCAATAAGCAGGCGACAAAACGAATTTTCATGGTTCGATTGATTAGTGGTTTGATGTTTTTTTTGTTAAGTCACGGGTCGATTTTAAAAACCCTAACTTTAGTTTTGGTGGTCTTTTCTCATAAATTTGGCAAGATGTTTACAAATGGATGGAAGTACAAGTTTTAATAAAAAATTGACCCTCAACAAATCCCAATTTTTCTTTACCAAATTCTGGCAGATTACCTCCCGAAAAGGAACGTGTGCTACCCTAATTGACTGCCGTGAAAAACGGAGGGAGTCCGGGTCGGGATTTCAGCGAACACAACACCCAACCCCACAAACAATAATTCCCGAATCGCGAAAAATCAAATGGAGTGTGGGCCCGGTGCTTTTAGGGTTTCGGGGTTGACAAATTCCCGATGCAAAACACCGCACAACGTCAAACGTTGAATCGCGAAATCACGAAAAAGTGTGGGGCCCAGCCAATATCGGGTTTCGGCGTTTGGTAATGCTTGATGCATGAACAGCATACAACGGTAATCATCAAACCACGAAATTCGATCAGGCTGTGAGGCCACTTCGAGTTTCGGCGTTTGCAAGAACAAGAGAACTCCACGCAATTTGAACCAATAAATTTCGAATGTCGAAAAAAATGAAAACATGAACAGAGTTTACAAACTCAGTTAAAATAAAACATAGAGTGACAAATTCAATTCAAAAAAAAATGCTTTCAAGCTTATCTCCATTACAATTTCGACTCTGGTATTTAAACACAGAAAATTGCCCCTTCAATCTCCTAAGAGATTTTAATCAAGGCAGTGATGGTGTTTTGTGGCCTGCAAAGGTTAAGGCGGCCACCATTTTAAATTATGTAAAACAAAATTGTAATCAGTGGTTTAATCCTCGAGTCTTGAAGGGTCAAGATGGCCACCGATTCACCGTTTGCAAAGAGGCGGTGAAATGATTACTTCCTAACATACTCCCTCTTAATCATTTCAGAACAAAAACAAACTAAAACTATGTAAAACAAAATTGTTGTAAACAATGCATTACAGCTTGCAGACCCCAATATTTTTTCTATGAATTTTAAACAGTTCATTTCCCAAAGGCTTCGTAAATATGTCTGCAAATTGCTCTTCAGATCTGCAGAACTGAACAGAAATCTCCTTACTAGTTATCAGCTCTCGAATGAAATGATACCTTGTATCAATGTGCTTACTTTGTTTGGGAAAAACGTGATTCATTGACAATGCAATGGCAGAGTTATTGTCACAGACAATCTGGGTTGCATCATTCTGGTTATGCAACAATACATTCAAGACCCTTCTCATCCATACAGCTTGACATGCAGCTGCAACTGTTGCAACATACTTTGCCTCAATGGAAGATAAAGTCACAATGGGTTGTTTCTTTGATGCCCATGCCACTACTCCATATCCAAGACTAAAAATATACCCAGATGTGTTTTTCTTGTCATCAATGGAACCTGCAAAATCACTATCAGTATATCTGATCAGCTCAAAGTTTAAGCTTGATGTTTATCGGATACCAAAATTAGTTGTTCCAGCAACATATCTAAGGATCTTCTTTCCTGCTTGCCAATGAGTACTCTTCGGAGTCTCTATGAATCTGGAAATCAAACTCACAGCAAACATAATGTTAGGTATGGTTGTTGTTAAGTACATAAGGATTCCAACCAGCCTCTTATACAGGGTTGGATCAACATATGATCCTTCATCATACTTGCTCAGTTTAATACCAGTTGCCATTGGTGTTGCAGTTGGCTTGCAATTCAACATTCTAAACATTTTCAGCACTTCATTTGCATAGTTAGTTTGACAAATGAAAATGCCATTATCAGATTGATCCACTTCAATTCCAAGGAAAAATTTCATCAAACCTAAATCAATCATCTCAAACTCTGTTTTCATGGCATTTTTAAAGTCTTCTACAGATAAATCTCCAGTAAAAATCAGGTCATCTACATACAAACAGACAATCAAATTTTTACATTTCTGGTCTACCTTTGTATACAGAGTTGGTTCACTTGGACTTCTGTTGAATCCAACACTGATTAGGTATTCATCAATCCTGTTATACCAAACTCTGGATTCTTGCTTCAATCCATATAAAGCTTTCCTTAACTTGTAAACCTTATCTCTGTGTTTATCAATCTCATAACCCGGAGGTTGTCTTACATAAACTTCTTCTTCCAAATATCCATTTAAAAATGCAGACTTGACGTCCATCTGATGCATGATCCATCTATTCTGAGCTGCAATAGCTAAGACCATCCTTACTGTGTCAATCTTTGCTATAGGATCAAAGGTTTCATTGTAATCAATACTGGGTTGCTGACTAAACCCCTGAGCTACAAGTCTTGCCTTGTACTTTTCAACTTCACYGTCTGCATTCARCTTGGTCTTATAAACTCATTTAACACCAATACTTTTCTTGCCTTCAGGTAAATTGACAAGATCCCGAGTGTTATTCCTTTCAATGGAATCAATCTCTTCATCCATTGCTTTTATCCAGACATCCTCTTTAGCAGCTTCATCATAACTTACAGGATCATAAGCTATAAATGCAAAATTTGAAATCTGATCTACCTCTTCATTCTAATCATATAATTCTCTTAAACTTCTAGTTTTCGGTCCTTTAAATCTGGTTTTCAATGAAGCTAAAGTAGGATCCGATTCACTGCTTACCTGTGAATATGTTTGTTGTCCACCATGTCCAGATGGCTCACCACTCTCATGAGTTCTTGGAATCCTAAATTGAGATGGGCTGAAATCTGGTGCTAGCCTTGTTGGACTTCTTGCTGCAAGCGTATGTGCATGTGGAACCATATGTCCATCATCATTAGCCTGCTCAACTCCATCATCATCTTCACGGGGTAACACAACTCCCTCTGAAATTGATTTGTCAATACTTCCATCCCAAGCTTCATCTTCTTTAAATTGAACATCTCTGATGATTACATATTTCTGGGTGATGGGATTGTAGATTTTATATGCCCTAGACTCTTCACTGTATCCAACAAAGATACATCTCTCGCTTCTATCATCCAACTTCCTCCTCATTTTTGCAAGTACATGCGCAAATGCAACACATCCAAAAACTCTGAGATGAGAAACATTGCAAGACTTACAATCCCAGGCTTCCTGAGGTACAATATCTCTCACGGTCTTGGTTGGACTTCTATCCAAGATAAAAACAGAGCAAAGAACGACATCTCCCCAATATTCATTTGAAATATGTTTCTCTTTCAACATGCTTGAACCCACATATCATGATGGTTCGATTCTTCCTTTCAACCACTCCCTTCTATTGTGGAGAATGTCGAGCACTAAGCCTTTTAATTCCATAGAGACCACAAAAGATTCAATGAAGATTCATTCAATTTATACTCCACCTCATCACAATAGGACACGAGAGGGATCTTAATGATTCGACCACTCTCATTCTCAACTATGAGACTTCAAGTTTCTTAAAAACATCAAGGCTTCAAACCCATTTCAACAAATACAATAAGAATCTTCCTCAGAATCATCCAATGAAGAGTCATAAAATGAAGCACAATCAGAGTTAAAGAAGGTGTTTGCATGGGTCCACACAAACTTATGTGGACCGATGATTTCCCAAACGAGATTTTTTGCTCTGTAGAAACACGAAACAAATTTCTCCTACCATTTGTTTTCCAAGTGTGCAACTCTCACAAGAGCTTGCAAGTTATTGAATAAAGGTAGCCCTTTTATATCACCTTCTTTGTAACAAATCTAAAGCCACCAAAATGTAAATGACCATATCTCACATGCCATAGCCAAGATTCATCTAGACTTCCATATTTATAAGCATTCAAAGAACCCCTCAAATTATTTCTCATAACAAGTGGAAAGATTCTATTCTTGGTCATCTCTACTTTTGCAATCAACTGTTTGCTAGGAAATTTATTATAGATTGTACATACCTTGTTCTTGAAGAACACTTCATACTTACTTTTCTCCAACGGTTGTCCAACACTAATAAGATTGCATTTTAAACCCGGCACAAAATAAACATCATCAATATTTCTTCTTTGATTGTTCTTAGTGTAAACTGGAATTACACCTTTACCATTAACTATAACCTTGCATTCATTTCCCAATTTGACTTTAGATTGAATACTAGTATTAATGGAAGGAAAATAAGTCTTTTTGCAGGTCCGTAGTCAACTAGCCACTATCCAAAATAAATATCATTTGCACATTCCATAGTGATATTCTGAGGTCAAGAACACGGGATTTTGATGATCCTCGGACTCATTAGTGATATGTGCATAGTGATTTCCATCATCTAGCTGTTTCTTCCAACATTTGTTAGCAAAAGATGCCCAAATTTCTTACAATAATAACATTGCACTTTAGTTTTTATCATACCTCTGATTTTCTTCCTGCCAAGGTTTGTTGTTGCTCCCTCTTAGATTAGGAGGATTCTGCTGGAACTTCTGCTCGGACTTTGATTCAGCTCCGTTGTCCCTTGGACGAGAAAATCGACCTCCTCTTCCAAAATTATAAAACCTGCCTCTACCTCTAGTACATGCAGTTGGGATTTGAAATCATGCTCCATTGATCCTTCTTCATATCTCACCATGAATCTAGGATATCTAGATATGAGCAACAAGAGAACGAGTTAACTCATCAATTTGCTTTTGACTTAAATATTTAAATTTCTCTATGGGAACAACAAAAGGCTCAAACTTCTTGGACAAACTTCTACCGAGCACTTTCTCAATAGCTCTTTTATTCTCAACATCATCTCCATATTACCTGAGTTGGTTCACAACACTTATTATTACTGGAGTCATGAAAGTATCAACACTTTGTTATCCTTTATCTTAGAGGATTTTTCAAAGTCCTTCTCAAGTTACGCCCAACTTGGTACATCTTCACCATGGACACCCCTTCTCAAGTTCTGCAACTTGACTGTCTTCACCTTGGACACCCCTTGATAACATGTTTCAAGAATGTCCCAAGCCATCTTCGAAGATGCAGCACTAGCAATCTTCATAAAAATGGATTCATTTAATCCTTACTGGATTAATCCAAGAGCTTTATTATCCTTCTTCATGTTTTCCTTCAGCAAAACATGGTCAGCATTAGACAGAGCCAATTCTACTGCAACATCAGCTGGCTCGGCATAACCATCAATAACATAAGTCCACAAATCCTGAGAATGCAAAATTGTCCTCATCCGAATGTACCAGGAATCATATGACTTCTCGCTGAGAACAAGAACCTAAATCTGAGAAGAACTACTACCAGACGCAGCCATTTATAAAAATTGACAGAAATTAAATAAACATTCACACAGAAAAATATGAGAATAATTTTTATTTTTTTTTGGCACTAACAGGAATAATCTGCAAAACTAAGCAATTGTCGGATGAACTACAGGCTCTGATACCAAATGTGAAAAACGGAGGGAGTCGGGGTTCGGGATTTTAGTGAACACGAACACCCAACACCACAAACAATAATTCAAGAATTGCAAAAAATCAAATGGAGTGTGGGCCTGGTGTTTTTCGGGTTTCGGGGTTTACAAACTCCCGATGCAAAACACCGCACAACGCCAAACGCCAAATCGCAAAATCACGAAAAAGTGTGGGGCCTAGCCAATATCGGGTTTCGGTGTTTGGTAATGCTTGATGCATAAACAACATACAACGGTAATCGCCGAACCACGAAATTCGATCAGGCTGTGGGGCCACTTTGGGTTTCGGAGTTTGCAAGAACAAGAGAACTCCACGCAATTTGAACCAATAAACTCTGAATGCCGAAAAAAATGAAAACATGAACCGAGTTTACAAACTCAGTTAAAATAAAACATAGAGTAACAAATTCAATTAAAAAAAAAATGCTTTCAAACTTATCTACATTACAATTTCGACTCTGGTATTTAAACGCAGAAAATTTCCCCTTCAATCACCTAAGAGATTTTAATCAAAGCAGTGATGGTGTTTTGTGGCCTGTTAATGCGGCCACCGTTTTAAATTATGTAAAACAAAATTGTAATTGGTGGTTTAATCCTGTTTTGAAGGGTCAAGACGGCCACCGATTCACCGTTTACAAAGAGGCGGTGAAATGATTACTTCCTAACAATTGCTCCTCCTCACCAGAAAACCATCGGAACTTTATGAAACTATAAGAAGATCATAGTTGCGGATACAATCTGGCGCCAGGAAATTTAGAAGTTTATCATACAGTCACGAGTCACATGCCCATGTGAACTTAACAAAATTGGTGAGATTGTTGTCGAACTTTGGACAAGAATTCCCCTGAGCTGAGCATGCCATCGATATCTGTGTACAGGCAGATTATTCTGAAAGATCATCAGTTTTAAATGATTTAATCGCACTTCCAAGCCTTCAGTAGTCTCTGTACTGCTCCCTTCCACGCACGCGTTTGATTAACCATTTTTTCTGCTACGAGAATAAGGACATCCCAAATGAAATCATAGGATGAAAAATATACAACAATGAGATACATGTTCTCTGATTCAAAAGTTTATACCTAAAGACCTAAAAACCCGTCTCAAAAGTTTATACCTACAGACCTAAAAACCGGTCTCATGTCATTTGGTCCAGGAATTGACATGAGGTGTTCGATTTTTGTACACTATAGGATTGAACAACACAGTCCGCGGGATGGAATAACACATATATAAGAGGAGTTATCATGAGAACGGACACGGATATGGTCTACCCAATGCTGATAAGTTTAAGGAGAGAATAAGGAGATTGGCCAAACTACAGATATGTTTTGTGCCAGCTTTGCACATTTTCTCAGATTTATGGAACATAAATGCCCTCTTAGCTTTATGGAACATACCGTTAACCTCTAAATATAAATACTTTTTGAGTGTAACATACCAATAACCTTTAAATATAACTAGTTTAAGCTTAAAAATAGATTAGTGTAATTATAATTATTGGAAATGGATATAATTAATGATCTTTTAATTGTAAATCTTAATTTAATAGTTAGCAATTGAAGAAGGTGGCATATTCTTTCTTGCATTTATAAATACTTCTTTCCATTTATAAATGCATTCATTCACCTTTTTACTTTTTCACATTTATACATCCATATTCATCAGTTTACTTTTTCACATTTACCTAATCATATTAAGAAATTACTATCTAGTCATATGATTGCCACGTTTAAATGAATGTGAATTGTTCCATGGTCGGATGCCATGTTTAAATTTTAAATTAACAATATCAGCAGTCCCTCATGCTAGTTGTAGTTCAAGCTTGGGCAAATAATGGTACACTATCTCAAATCTAGATTAGGGTTTATAGTTTTTAATTTTAGTTATTAATGATAGTTATTAATTTTATGGTTCATGGTTTTTCTAAAGAGAAAATTCGCAACTTGGTCCTCTACAAGGTTTTCTATCCAACCTAAGTCAAACGAAATTGTTTAAATTGTGATCTGAACAACAAAAATTGCAATCTTAATGGTTTTTGGTATGTCTGATTACTAGGAAAGTAATCAAAAATGGGGCCATTTGAATTCCCACTATCTGGATACTTCCACCTCCTCTGGCTTATGTTATGTTGAAGCATGAATGGTGGTTATTAATTCTTATCATTGAAAGCTCTGCAGTGTTATATGTAATGTAATTTTGGAGGGTTTATTCTTTCATTGTTTCGATGGGAGTAAATGATCTCAACCCTTCAAATTGTGTGAACTTGCAATCAGGTTCAGTATGGCCGGATTTGAGTGCCTTTTATCCCGAATAGGGGTTAAGGATGGACGGATTTGAGTGCATCTTAATCTGCATAGGGATAAACCACTAGAGCAAGATTGCATGTGACAAAGAAATAGATGATAAATTTCTATGTACCTTGATCCCTCTCGGCCTAATAATTTTGAAATTTTTCTGCAGTTTGTACCCATCCCACATTTATTCTCTTTATTTGGCCAAAACTCATTGAAATCGTCCTTTGTCATCTTTTGGAAGTTTATGTGTCTACTAGCTTCTCCAAAATCCTTCATCGAGATAATTTTATATCTTCTGTATTTGATGTGCTAGTTATATTATTAACTAGCACAAACACATAATTGTGGCTAATGAATGCGGATAGGCATATTTAATTTACAAATCCTAATTAGAGTTTATGTGATCCAGATGGATATCAGTGGTCACCCATCTATTCCAACTGGCTCAAAACAGTTTGTTGGCAATTTACTATTTTTAGTAGTTTTTCTGGTCCCAAACTTCTGGGGCCATTTTGAGGGCCTAAACAACATTTTTTCACGATCGGGAACCCCAATGATTATTGAACCCCCAAAAAGAATCTCATCATTGATACCTTTTGAGCAATCTATTGTGTGCCCTAAACAGAGATTGTATTCCAAATTTATGCCCCCGAGAAGTTGATACACCAAACTACCCAAAACGATGTCCACAAAACTATTGCATTTTCGTCTTCCAGGGTTAGGGTTTTGGATTTTCTTTATGTTAAAAAGGCCTTTGGAGCCTCATTGTAACAATCCTCTTCTTGTGAATTAGCATAGTCGTCGCATCTCTTCTCAGAGATAGGATGTAACCATTCTAGCGAGTCTTTCACTTTGTATTTCTATAGTTTTATACATTTCGCTCATTAATAGAAATTGTGTATTACTGTATCTCTGTGTTTATGGTTATATCTCTAATAAATATTTGTTGTATTATTGGATATCTTATATCTCCTCTATCATTTCATGCCGAAAATAATTTGGATCAGTGGTATCATACTAGGCTACTCTTTTATCATTTTTAAGTGCATGTCCCCGACGAGGTCCGTGTATAGCAAGTTGGGTCTTGAGCTTGTCTCTATTGAGGAAAATTTCTCTCGCACACCCAACAAACCCTCAATGGAGGAAGAAAAAAAAATGACGGAGGAGAAGATTATATTAATCTGTTGCTTGAGTAAGTTCTCACGCGATAGAGGGACGAAATGATGGATATTTTTTCTCACATCCTTCAATGCCTACCGATAATAGCAGAAACGTCTTCATCAAGAGACCACTTTGGAATCACCTCTCCTTTCAAGGTACAAGTTAATTTTGATATTCCCGTATTTGAAGGTCAGATAGATGTGGATGCCCTAGAAAAATGTTTAAATCTGCTAGAAATTTATTTCTTTGTTCACAATTTTTCCGAAAGGGAAAAGATCACCTTCGCACTCCTTAAGGCCCTCCCCCATGTCAAACATTGGTGGGAAACTTACTCAGAGAAAAGTTCGACAAATGAGTCTGGAATATATGGGGTCGAGCCCACTTGAGATTTTTTTGTGGATGCATTCAAGGAACGATATTACCCTCTTGATAACCATGATGACCTGTACATGAGATGGACAACATTGTGGAAAGAGGGGCCAAATAGTGCTAGAGTTCAGAAATATTTTTCATACCTTGCACACCAAGTTGGGTATCAAAGGCCCTGAGCAGCATCTAGTTATGAAATACTACGGGGCTCTGCATAGATACATCCAAACCGAAATGGATTTTCTGGACATCTCATCACTGGGAGTTTCCTATCGATATGTTGTCAAAATCGAGAAGAAATTTAGGCACCAGAACAAACGAGAATTCAAATTTGCAAATCCACAACAACCAAAGTATGGTAAAGACGACCCTAACAACAGGCCTCTAGAAAACCAGTCCAAACCACAGGAAAAGAAGGGTAAAATAAAGACGAAGAGGGACACTGGAAAGTGATGCGATTTCCACAAAATTCCCTCGCACAACACTGATGAGTGTCGCTCAAAACAATCATTGGTGACCGAGATCAAAGAAAAGGAATCAAACCCTGATTCAGAATCTAATTCAAAAAATAATGGGAGAAGAGAGATAATCAACACAGACCCCATTGATATTGTTGCAACCACAACAATTTAACCAGAAGAACCAACAGATCCTCAAGAGGGAGAGTGCCTTTTTCATTCATAGATGTGGGTGAAAGGGACCCTGCTGCATTTTATTGTTGATAAAGGAATTCAGAAGAACCTCATCTCAGCAAGGAATCTAGAAGAACCTCATCTCAGTAGAGGTTGTCAAAAAGTTTGGATTGTCGACAACACCACACCCACAACCATACAATATCGGGTGGCTTCGCCAGGGACGAGATTTATGTGTCAGCCAACAGTTATGATTGTCATACGACATCCATCCCTTCAAGGATGAGGTATTATGTGATGTTTCCTTGTTGGATGTCTATGATGTTATTTTGGGTCAGCCATATATGTGGAAGCGCCATGTTATTTATGAGTCTCGACCCCATAGTGTCATTGTTACTCTAGGGGTCATCTCTATAGGATACCAGAGGTAGTTTCGACTATTGTCCCACCAAAACAGTGTCGCAAAGTAATCTCTCCTACTGCAAAATTCGGCCTCTTCACAATCTGTTCAAAAGGTGAATAGAAGGACACAGAAACCACTGCAGCCTTGGCCCAAGACCTTTCTTTCTAACAAAACCAGATTGTAGAAGAGAAAGAAGATATTGTTTCTTCACCTACAATGGTACCTACACATTGACCAGTCAAGCCAAGATACAACATGTTGGTTGAATAGATTCAACCCCACCAGCAATAGGTTCGTGACAGTATTCAACAAGCTAAGCAACACAACTTCTCCAGCAAGGAAAGAAGCTCACCAAAATTCAGATTCAGCGAATGCTTTCCCCTCTCCCCTGAGAAATCAACGCAATGGAGACCATTTCTTCCTAAGGAGGGAGAATTGATCCATATGGATATCAGTGGCCACCCACCTATTCCAATTGGCTCAAAATAGTTTGTTGGTAATTTACTATTTTGAGCGGTTTTTTGGGTCGCAAACTTCTGGGGCCATTTTGAGGGTCTAAACGACATTTTTTCACCATCAAGCACCTCAATAATAACCAAAGGATTTGATTGAGCCCCCAAAATGAAGCTCCTCGTTGATGTCTTTCCAACGAGCTATCGTGCGCCCCAAATGGAGATCATATTCCAAAGTTACGCCCCTAGAAACTTGATACACCAAACTACCCAAAGAGGGGTCTACAAAACTATTCATTTTTCATCTTCCGAGGTTAGGATTTTAGATTTTATTTATGTTAAAAAGGTCTTTGGAGCCTCATTGTAACAATCATCTTGTTGTGAATGATCATAGTCATCACATCTCTTCTCAGAGATAATTTGTCACCATTATAGCAAGTGTTTCACATGTATTTCTATAGTTTTGTATGTTTTGTTCATTAATAGAAATTGTGTATTACTGTATCTCTGTGTGTATGGTTATATCTTTGAAAAATCTATGTTATTTTATTGGATATCTGATATATCTATGTTACTTTATTAAATATGCTTATATGCATTCATCAACCACAATTATCTGGCTATGCTAGTCATAATGATCTACAATGTCTCAAACCTAGTCGTGTTATGCTTCAATTTTACTAAAAAGAAAATTCTCCAAAAATGTCTCATATCAAGTGGTCTAATTTTTTTTGTAAATTTATGATATTTTTTCCAAATTTAAATTAAGATTGCTTTAGTAATTAGTAAACATTTTAAATTATAAATGTAGAAAATTAAAATTATACAATTAAATTAAAAATATATATATATATCTAACTTATTTATCACTTTTAAGAAGGTATAGACCAATTTTGATCCCAGATATTGATTTGAGTGAACATTAACCATCATCCTCATCATCATTAATATAATTAAAATTATATAATAAAATTTAAAATATATATATATATATATCTTTGTATAAAATATATAATCTTTAATATTTTTTTTGTAAATAAAAAAGGTGGAACCTTGTATTATATCATCAGTTTACAACTGTAAGTCGTTTGGTAGCCACCTATTCTTCCACAGAAGGGAAACCAGGACAGGTGGCTCCAAGCGATGATAATTATATCATGGCTGTGGAATTGTTTGCAAAATTGTACAAAACTATTTGAAGCTAGGGCGTGCTTCATCCAGAGCCGCCAATACTATGCTAACTATACAACTGTAAAAAAGATTTGAAACTATAATTGACAGAAAATAGAGTCTGGGGTAGGCTGTTTCAAGCCAAAGGATAGCCTGGGTGTCCATTAGAAGTGAAGGCCGAGACAAACTTCTGCTTGCAAGTGGGGCAGCTTGTAGACTTTGGGGCGTCTGAGAAGGCCTCATATAGCAAATCCAAATGTTGTTTGATGATCCTTTGTCCTTGCACCTGCTCGTCTTGTCATTGCCTAATATCAAAAAGGACTTCAAGGTGCTCCTCGGCTAGATAATGGATGTTCTCTCCACCTTCAGAAACTTGCCAATTGGGAGGGATCTCCTCCTTTACAATGCAGACAAATTCCCACCGGCGAGGCTGAAAGTCGGGGACGAAGGGAAAATATTCCTTAAGCTCCAGGCTTGGGCCTAGTTGAGAAGAAAAGGGTGGCCTTGTTGAAGAGGAGGTGGAGCCTCCCCTTTATCCAAGTTGAGGCTCAGAGGAATCTCTGCCCTTGAAGTGATGGTCGGTGAGAGAAGAGGCAATGGTTAAGAATGCATGGTGGGGGGCTGGGTCTCCTCCTTTGGAGTGCACAGGGAGGTTTGGGTCTTGGGAGACAAAAATTCCAATTTTGGGGTGCGCATGGTGGACTGAGGGCTATTGGTGTGAGTGCAAGGATGACTGAAGTGAGCAATCAGATCTTGTTGGGGAGCTGTGAGGCGATTGTCATGGGTGTAGGCATTTTTGTTTTTGCTTGCTCTCCTTGGCTTGCCTCTATCCCGTGGCATGGTGGAAAAAATCACAGGGGTGGTGGAGGGGCAATGGTGGTCTGGGTAGGCGCAGAAGGAACGCAAAGAGCGAGTGGATAAGTCGGGAGGGCCGAGAGACACAGTGATGGAATAGATACTAGCAACAAGCAGGAGAATGAACGTGTCATGGACAAATTTAACACCATTGAGGGCCATTGAAACCTCTCCCATTGCCATTGAAGGCTGACAGGACTAGTTCAAGCTCTTAGTACATGTGGTCTGGCTGGAGCGCTCATTCGGGAGCTTGCTCAGGCGCACTGAGTTAAATGTCATCAAATTTTGATGCATGGAGAGTTATATCCTTGGGGGTGGTGGCCTGGGACATTAAATCTCTTCACCATATGTCTCGTCCAGGTGTCCTCCCGCTTTCGCCTCGTGTCACCCCATCCGAGTGTATATAATCTTTAATATTAATAATACTAAAATTATATAATTAAATTTAAAAAATAATTTATTATCATACTAACAATACCTTAAATAAAATTATTTTTACATGTAACTTACACATAATTTTAATCTAAAATCACATTAAAAGGAGAGTTTATAGAATCATTAACATTTAAAACTTTAAAATAATTTTGAAAACATCCGAAATATTGCAATAAGACCAAAAATTCAAATTCTTTCAAAATTTTAGTTATATAAAATTTAATTTTAGTTACATAAAATTTAGATAAAATTAAATAGATTTAAAATTGTTTAATAGTTTATAATTTTATAATTAAATACATAGAAAATATAATTAGATATTCATAACACAAAAATAACTTGTATAGTTTTTTGAAATCTAAATATTAAAATGTTAAAAAAGATATTGAAATTAATATTATTAACAATACTAAATCTTTTTTTTTAACTAAAACAGGTAATTTTATTTCATAATTGAAGCCGGTTGGGCCTAGGCCAAGTCAACCATCATTACAAGGGAACAACTTCCCGCTTAACCTAAGTACAACATTTCCCATTCTTACAAAGTTATGAGGTAAGGAAGAGCCAAATCTACGGGATGAGAATCCACAAGGGGGCTTCGTCATTTTTGTTGAGTGCACCTAGGGGCATTATACATCCCATATTTGCCTTTGCATATGCTTCCTTGTTCGATCCATGCAGGATGTGGAAAAAGCGAGAGGAGGAGAAATCTTGTAGCACTTGATGAAGCCTTTTCAATGTCTTGTTGATCACTGGATTTTTGAAGTGATCATTCGTATTTAAAATCTTAATCAGGATTTCAGAGTCTCCAAAAACTTGTATTTCTTTAATTTCATTTTCACGTGCTATCTCACAATATTTTAGTAGCCCAAGAATTTCAGCCTGTTTATTTGTTCTCTGGCCAAGACCCCAACTGAAGTTGTCTTTTCGAGATCCATCCGAGGAGTAAATCACTTTGCCTGCTCCTACGTTCCCTAGGTTTCCTTTGGAGGCTCCATCTAAAAAGATCGAGGCTATTCCTTGCTTCCTCCACCAATCTTGAAAAAATGCATCCTTGTCTCGCAAACGCCAACTTGGAGTGATATAGGGATGAACAGAGGTTTGTTTTCTGTCTCGGAAGGTGAATGTTCCAATCCATTTCTTTTCTTCAGGAAGGAGAGTATTTTTGTTCTTGAAGGAATGGTTTGCCACTATTTCAAGAAGGAGAGCTTTTTCTTTCACAACCACCGTTGGGGGGGGAAGGCAGTGTGTTGTTGAAGATCTGATTGTTTCTCACTAGCCATAGTTTCCTGCAAAAGTATTTGGGGATGGCCTACCAAATTATTTTAATTTGTATTGCTTTGTATCTCTTGAAGGTACCGTGCCTTCCATAAGGAAAATAAGTTAACCACTGAGATCTGTTTCGGAGTTGTGGCATTGAGGCCTTGAAGGGAGATATTCCATACTTCTTGGGAAAATGGACAGTCCACAAATAGATGATCTGGTGTTTCAATATCATTACAACACATGGAGCATCTATGAGGACCGATGATGCCTCTTTTTTCCATATTTTCTCCTGTCAAAACTTTCATGTGCATTAAAACCCAGTAGAAGAAGTTTACTTTAGGAAGGCCAAGAGGATCCCATACCTTCTTCCAGAGGGTTGTTGTCTCAATCAGAGCTTGGGGGGATTGAAGAAAAATAAAACCTTGAGCTACAGTGAAGAAACTAGACTTGCCCCCACCATTTATCCGGCAAGAGGAGGTGGACAAGAGTTAAATCCATTAGTGCAACAAGGAGGAAAGATTTATGTGATTGAAAATGATATGGAACTCTCGAGAGGTCCCAGGTCCGCCAGCTCCCTGAAGCATCCCACGCAAAGATGTATGTGACTTTGGTGAATCTGCACAGAGATAGCCACTCGCAGATATCCTTGAAATATTTTGAATCGTTGAGGGGTGTGTTTCCCATGATGTTTCCATGCCACAACATGGTTTTTTTCCCATTCCCTCGGATTTGAAAAAAGTGCTTTTGGAAGGAATCTAATCCGTGACGACAGAGATTCCATATCAGAGTGCCTTTGGGAGTATTTTCAGCCTGGAGATTTCTCATAGATAAACCATTGAGATATTTTTTCCTTAGGAGTTTGCTTACAGGGTGTCTGCGATTTGCATAAAGGTTCCAAAGTATTTTTCCACCCAGTACCAGGTTTGCAAGATCAAGATCTCTTACTTGTAAGTCACCTTCATAATATGGGAGTTTGACAATTTCCCAATTGACCAAGTGGTATTTATTTTGATTTCCTTTACCTCCACACCAGAGGAAGTCTCTAATCATCTTTGTAATCTGAGTCGTGATCGCCTAATACTAAATCTTATTAAGGTGTTTTGATTCTTATCAATTAATAAGGTATTTTATTAAGTTGTTTTGATTCTTATAAAGGTATTTTATTAAATACTAAATCTTGTTAAATTGTTTTGATTCTTATCAATTAATAAGGTATTTTATTAAGTTGTTTTTAATCTTATCCATTAATAATGTATTTTATTAAGTTGTTGTTATTTTTATTAATTAATAAGATATAGAGGTTGGTTATTATTATAATTGATATCAAAATTATGTTTAATATCAATGTAAGTTGAGTATTTTAAGAAAAAATGGTTTTCATTGTTTACATTATTAATTTTATAAAAAAAAATTATGACAAGATGTTTTTTCCACAATCATGATTGAGTATGAAGCTAATGCTTCTTATCTTTGCAATATTTATTTTATTTTTAGTCACCTTTTAATAGAAGGGTGATCTCCTCTACTCTTATAAATGACTTAACCAAGACACTACAAGTCCAACTTATATTAAGGTTTAAGTTTTTTTTTTGGTTAATATTTGTATTATAAATACACCATGAGAATTGAACCTATTTTATTGGTGAAAATTTCCTCATTCCTTATTAATGAAACCAACTAGTAGACATGTTGTCTAGACTCCCTCTCACTATTTGAGCCTTTTTGGCCTGTTAAATCTCTTAACTCCTCACCAATGGATCCTACTTTTTTGGACAATAGTAAACTTAATCTTATATAAATTAATATTGTATTATTGAAAGATAAAAAATAAACAATAATAAAATTATTAAAAAAAAATCATTCTTATAATTTTGAATATAGTTATTTATAACTATTAGCTTGGATCCATCTTAACTCTATATCTATCATGCTCCTAGGTAAAGTATTTTCAATCTAAAAAAAATTCATGCAAGATAAATATTAAAATATGTTCAAGTTGGTTCTTTGTATATGTGTGTGTCTCAACTCCATGTTGAGAATGTAAAAAGTTACAAATTTCTCTCTTAATGATGGGCACGTTCTTAAAATCTTTAGCATAAAAAAATATTTACTTTCAATTTCTTTATATATATCTATATTTATAGAATTGATATTGAAATATTTTACTCAAAGTGGACATTGAAATATTTTATTTATGGTCAACATTAACATTTTTTTAAATTCCACATGTCAACTCTATGTTAAGCATTGAAAAAATTGCACACGCGCATAAGTTAATATGAACATTGAAATATTTTATTTATGATAGACATTAATGTTTTTTTTTAATTCCACATATCAACTTTAAGTTCAGCATAGAAATTATTACACATCTCCCTCATAATTAGCTGTCAAAAAAACAATGCCAAAGTACCCTATGAAAGTGTCCCACACCTTCCCACTTTAAAATTTATTAAAATAATCCAAAAACTAAAAAAAATATCTCTTAGTTAGAAAAAAATTTAATAAAATGGTAAAGCATTCTCAAATTCATTTCAACAATTGCATTTTGAATCTTAAAACAACATACAATAAATTATTCAAACAGACAACTTTATCCAATCTTTAACAGAACTAGAGATAATCAAACAAACTCATAATCTTAATCATATCGAGAATTTCTTTAACAGAACTAGAGATAATCAAACAAACTCATAATCTTAATCATATCGAATATGTTTAAGTATAATACAAATTACTTACCATTCTTAGTAATATATATTTCCTAGGGAGTAAGGAATCACACACATAAAGTTGTAAAACAAAGGGTAATCACTGTAATATTTTATTTAAAATGTTAAATAAACAAATACATTATTGGAATACTGAACGTGTGATAAAGTCAAAGTCAGGATAACACTTTAAACAAAATTTGTTTGTATGAATCTTACAATTCTACAGTTAACCATATATGTCAATCAATAGAACTACAGAAAATAAAATTCTTTGAATCGTCATAAGGTAATTAACTCATGAAAACCCAACATTCTCTGATTACTAAACAAATAAACAAAGAAGTACACATCTGAAATAAAACTAAAACAAGATTCTCTGATTACTAAACACATAAACAAAGAAGTGCACATATGAAATAAAACTAAAACAAGAGAAATAATAGACATGTAGAACGAAATAAGCCAACAAAGAATGATATTGAATCTTTCTTCAAAACTTGATTAAATACAATAATAATCTTCAAAATAAAATGCCAATAATCCTCAAAATAAAATGCCAATAATCCTCGTCCAAGAGAGTTCTTACAAAAAGCAATGTATGTCTTTCTCAAGAAAATGCCAACCCTTTCTCATTCTTAGAAACGAAACGATTCTCTATATGATTTAATTTAAACCATTTCAGTATTTTTTTTTTAAATTAAAATAAATCTAATAATATTAGTTAAATGAATATCATAATTGGGTGTAGCTTGAATAGTTATGAGAAATAATTGGTATCCTCTATACTGAGGTTCAATTCTCATAATAACATAAATAAAAATCATAATAAGTATGTTGTAATGGCTTCAATCCTATATGTATTCGATCCTATATGTACTGAAAAGTACAAAACAACTGCTATTTTTCAGCTTTGTTTTGGTAGTGTATCCTTATGTCTTTCTTGATTTTGCTCTTTTCCTTTTGTGATCGGTGCTTCTTTTTGTAATTCACTCCCTGTTATCAGTGGAGATTTAATTTGAAATCCATCATCTTGTCTTAGTCTGGTCCATCTAGAATGTACAATGTTTATGCATTTTCTTCATAAAAATTTACAAATCGATGAACAAATGATAAGCAATTGGTGGTTGAGCTTTGAACAACTCTGAAGTGAGAATCCAAAATGCAAAATCACATGTTAGAGAATTAATACTTGGAAATAATGGAGATGTTAGCTAGTTGTTAGCTCCAGTAATAAGCGCCAGTTGTAAGCGCCAGTTAGAAGAGTTAGTTCTCAGTTCATAGTCAGTTGTCTAGTTGTCTTATGGTTTGCATGTAGCCGACTCGGGAGAGTCTTTTCCTATATAAGGATGTAATCCGTCTTCATTTAATATCAAGAAGTGAGCGTAGCCTCACTGTGTTTGTTTGCCTCGCATATTTTATCTTGGTATCAGAGCCACGGGAGTGAGGTGCGAGAATTCAAGAGGTTCGCAGGTCCCTCCTCTAGTAGGGTGTGGGGGCATACTACTCGGCCTTTCCGCGCAAATAAAAGAGAAAAATTCCCGCAGGCGGCATACTACGTGAGGTGCGGACAATCGAAAAATTCCCACAGTCGGGCCACTTGGGAGGTGCGGACTTCTCGCAGGCCACTGGAACGTGAGGTGCGAGAAAACGATTTGTTGTGTGAGTTTAATTGTACGCTGGTGCGGTGAGCGTGGATGCATGCAACGTTAAAAATCCGTGAGTTTGCTGCGTGAGAGTTGAGCATGCAGCGTAAGGATTGATTTTCAAAAGTTTTTGAAGAGCGTGGAGTTTTGCATGCGGTGCATGCGTGAGGTTTGTTTTGAGAAAATAAGCGTGGAGTTTAATTATATGTGCATGCGTGAGTTTTTATTTTTAAGTGGATATAAGTGAAAACGTGGAGTTTGAAAAAGTGGATAAACTTTTTATAAAGTGAAATTATAAAGATTATTCATTTTTTTTTATTAAAGTGAGTACATGCATGTGTAGTGTGAACCTAAGTTTATTAAAGTGGAGGTTTATTAAAGTGGATTTTTAAAAAAGGTTTGAAGTTTATTAAAAGTTTTTTTAAGGGGGGAGTTATAAGGTTTTTAAAAAGTTGAGACTTTTTGGATATTAAGTTGCATGCAACAGAGATAGATTGATTCGGATACCACCGATCCGAATC
>SNQJ01S0045998.1:62663-97144 GCA_010110895.2 Picea sitchensis
GCCCACAACCATAATTGTGTAGTCCACGGGAATGGCAAACCATATTTGTAAATGCGTATAAATTGTTCTTTGAATTTCTTAGCCAATTCTTTCACCTCTTTCATTTTGTTGTGCAACGCTGTAATCAATTCATTTTTATCAAACAGCTTCCTAATATCTATGATGATCTCAATCTGATCTTCCACGCCAATCTCTTGTAATGACTTATCAAATAGATAATTAAGAAAATAAATCACCTACCATATTCAACCTTTGAGGTTATTTCAGGTTATAAATTATTTACCTCAATATGAGTTTTTTCTATCACCACTACTTCACAGTGATGAAAAATATCAAAATGGGTTATGAAAGACCACAGTTGTTCGACGATCATGTCCCAGATTTTGTGCTTAGCTTCTATGAGACAATTCAAGCATGATTCAAACTTTTTTTTAACAATTCATTTAGATCATCATGAGCAAGTTTTAATGCAGCAATTTCATTATCTTTTATTTCTAGCTGCTCAAACAGCTTTTTTAGTTAGACTTTCTGTTGGAATATATAATTCCTACTTATCTAATATGCTTGCTAATGTATTGAGAGGTAAAGCTAATCTCTACTTGAGTTGTCTGATCCTATCCTTAAGAGGTTGTTAGAGAGTTGGATTAGTGAGATCTTAGTTTGATGTGTGATTGAGATATTCTCTCAACCTCTCCAGTTATCTTTAGAATAAGTTAGATCTGATAACAACCTATACACTCTATATAATAGAGTCCATTGTATTGATATGATAAGATATAGAATATTTGTTCATATCACTCTACTCTCCCATTTTCTCATGGTATCAGAGCAGGAATAAGCATAACTCCCTCACGGAGTGCCCAGGAACAAGTGGAAAGTAAAGTAAATTGCTTGAATATTTTGTTTGTCCATCAGGAGATGATCTTGACAGTGAAAGAGTCGCCACCAAATAGAAGGAAGCTGGTGGAAGGAATATAAGAAGAAAACCTAGTCGAGAGAAGACTCACGGCGTAAGGAGTAGGCAGTGAGAGTGAGCCAGCTTGCAGAGATCGTGGTCGATATCTAAAAGACTGTTGTGATAGAATGTTGAAAGGGCCGCCAGTGATCGAGCAAGGAAAAGCACCAAAGATCCAGCTTGAAAGCGAGTTGCTGCCAATCGATTATTTGTTGTTTATTTGCTTGACCAATATCATCTCCTGAACAGAGCTGCATGAAGGGAGTTGCAGAAGAGTCATGGAATAACGCTGGCGAAGAAGATGAGATTGACATCTCTCAATTCCAGATGTTATTGTGATGTTGTTTTTTGAGTAGGCTCCCCATGTTGATTAGGAGAGAGCATGGCAGAGTTGTTGTGGAGAATGCAGTGCGTGGAGGAGTCCAAAAGGAGGCCCCAATCTGCAAAGAAATATCGTTCGGGACGATTTTGTAGAGCATGAGTCGCTGTTGGTGCCAAATCGAAAAGCCATAGAATTGTTGAGGCTTCCTACGAGCATACTAAGTGTGACTCTCCCGTGGGAATACGATGAGAGCTAGTCAGTGCTAAGGGAGACTAGATTTTTTGTTGGTGTTTAGCTATTGTGGCCGCCATCTGGAGTGTGCAGTTGCTGGGTGCTATAACCAGTGGTCTATAGAACCATAGGAGAGACGTCGCTCCAGTCCGTGTCGAAGAAGAAAGCCACAAAATTGTTGTTTAATCGGAGCAAATCGCCTGTGGTTCCCTAATTCGTTGTAGCCACGAAATTGTTGTGAGCGTGAGGCCTGCGATCTGAGGCCGTAAAGGTGCTATCGGGCTAGCCACAAATGTGTGTGGCATACGATTGTGAGGTCGAGCGATCTTCATTCTCTTGATGGAATGGTCGACCGAGTGGTGAAGTGATGTGTCGACTGTTGTAGTTGAAGGAGAAGGACGTGCAAGAGCCACCCCTGACCTGCATGTAACAAAATTGATTATCACAGAGATGAGATCACCTTTGTGGTGAGAATATTGGCTGCAGATGGAGCGTCAATTGTTGACATACCTCAAAGAAACATGGTGTGGGAACTGAATAAGCTGTTTTATGGGACTGCTGGAGGTGAGGTCTTGTCCATTACCCATTAATGGCGCTGAATACTATTACCCGCTGACATATGTCCTTGATGGAGAAGTCGACCAGTGTGACGACATCTTATTGGGGTTTATTATGGTGGGCCCTTAGCTTCTCCTATGCCTCGCCTCCGAGACAGAATGCCATGAATTGTGTGTTAAATTGACGGTGAGCATTTAAACCACATTTTCAGAGAATGCAAATCCGTTGCCCATCTTTATCAGCTGTGATTTATGCGAGAAAGTGAATCCCGCACATTAGAGAAGCCATGGAGGTGTTAGAGAGAAGTGAGGTGTACTGTCCACTCCGTCGTACTCACACAACGTTGATCGTGAGAAGTGTGATTGAGTTATGATTTTACAAGTGTTGCTATTGATATTTTTTGGTTTGAAGGTGTGCATAGTTATGTCATTTGTGAGACATGTAATTGAAAGCAAGTCTATTTTGATGTAGTGGTCCTAGAGAATACTATGTACGTGACCTATTGTATACCCCCTAATGTTAAAAGTTCGTGGTGATCTAAAAACCACTATGTAAAGCATGGTTGAGGGTAATCCAAGAAAACCCAGAGCATGGTTACAGGTAATCCGAGAAAACTTGGTGCATGGTTGAGGGTAATCCGAGAAAACCCAGAGCATGGTTATGGGTAAGCCGAAAAAAATCCATGTTGATGATGATGTGATGCAGGGGGAGGTATGAGGAAGAATGGTTGAATGAACCATGTAGCTAAAAAGGATTCCTAGAGAACTAGTGGTTACAACGGCTGATGACCCATGTATTCCGGTAGATGGATTTCTTTTTATGTGGACGTCAATAATCAGATGCAGGTACAAGAGGAAGCACATGAAGATATGACCACATAGATATTTAGATAAGTAGTCATTAAGGGAGAGTGTTGGAATATATAATTCATACTTATCTAATATGCTTGCTAATGTATTGAGAGGTAGAGCTAATCTCTACGTGAGTTGTGTGATCCTATCCTTAAGAGGTTGTTAGAGAGTTGGATTGGTGAGATCCTAGTTTGATGTGTGGTTGAGATATTCTCTCAACCTCTCCAGTTATCTTTAGAATAAGTTAGATCTGATAACAACCTATACACTCTATATAATAGAGTCCATTGTATTGATATGGTAAGATATAGAATATTTGTTCATATCACTCTACTCTCCCATTTTCTCACTTACTTCTCTCTATTTAGCTGTTCAATTGCATCAACATGTTTTTTTCTTTAGACCCTTTATTTGATTGGTAATTATCCCACTTTGTGTTTTGTAGGGTGATGACTTTTCAACTAGATCATCTACATTTTCTTCATTGTTAGAAAGATTAAAAATTTATTCATCATCAAAATCAAATATTTTTGTTAATGATTTGCATTGGGAAGACTTCTCAGCTAGTTCCTTTTGAATCCTTTCAATCTACTGATAGGTAGGTTTGATGATAGCTTGGTATTCTCTCTCTAGATCTTCAATCTTGTGAGTAAGTTGCAAATTGATCCCTTTTATTTTTCCATTTTCTGTAGCTAATGAATCTCTTTGTGATAAACATTGATCAACTCTTTAGATTCAACAAATTCATTATGAGAGATTCTTAATTTGGATTTCAAAACCTTAATTTCTGCATCTTTAGCATCAACCATCTCCTTAATATTTGCATTGGTTTTTGTTGGGTCAAAGAGTATCAACATCTTACTCTCCATTTCTTTCACCCTTGTGATACTTACCTTGTTAATTAATCTTTCATTCTTCAGTTATGAATTTAACTTACTAACCAAAGTTTTCAACTTTCTAACATTGACTATTGACTGGATGTAGATCTTTGAGCCACCGTATCTCCAGTTTTTCTATGCCATTCTACCATATCAAAGACATTAATCTGACTCAAATCCATGTCAACAGATGTAGATTTGTATTGTGGATGACCTAAGCCATTCTACCATATCAACGGCATTAATCTGACTCAAATCCATGTCAACAGATGTAGATTTGTACTGTGGATGACCTACTACCTTAGAGGTATTAGGAAGTAATATCAATAAACTAAATTTATTGTTCTCCTGATCAGTGGATGTAATAAATATGGGAGCTCTAGTCTCCCCTGCTTCTAACTTGATGTCTTGAACCAATATTGCTCATTGGGTATCCTAACTATTTGAAATGAGGAGCCTTATTATTGTTCCTAACTAAGCCTATGTAAGGGATTCATCTTGTCCTTCAGCAAGCTCAGGCTCACTTGATTGTTTCGGCTGAAGTTCTTCTAACAAATAATCAATTTGTTTGGAGAAATAATCTTGTGTTATATCCTTGGGATTGTTTTGAGTAACATCTTTAGGCTCTTCAGTTTCCATTTGAGTTTGTTTTCTCTTAGCCTCTAGACCATATGAATTATTACTACTACCAGATTGTATAGTTGGACTATCAACACTGCCATTCTTTTGTTGTGAAATATCAGATGTTTTCCCTGATCCTGTTTCAATAAACATTGCACCTCTTCCCAAGAATTTTGGTTAGCCAATTTCTCTATTTCAAGTTTTGATTGGTGAATGTATGGTGCAGAATTTAAAGCCATGCTTTGTTTGGAAATAATTTGATTAGGAGCATACTTCCAAATATATCCTTTCTTTAAATTAAAAGAAGGCATCATCCTAGAAATGGTATCTAAAGAAGACACGTGCTTTACAATTAGGGAAAAGACTTGTATGGAAAAACAAAAAAAGACTTGTGGTTTTTAGAAACAAAGTGTACATGATCGGTTGCAAGTCTTTGACAAAAATATTCCATAGTGAACAACTTGGGTGATATATACACAGGTAGAAGGTAGTGCTCTAAATCACATCCATATACACAAATAATAGTGCAATCATGGTATAGGTAACAATCACCAGTACTCATCTCAGGACTCAACCGAAGGATTTTCCTATATTCCTAGGGAATTCGAGGAGGCTTCCCTCCATGAATGATAGTATGTATGATGCAGGAGCATCTCCCACATCAAGCGAGCTAGCGCGGAAGACAATGGACAGTTGGACAAGCGCCAGCACAAATTTTGAAATCACCTTGGAAGTTGTTGCGCGATCTTAAATGAGCCATTAAGATGAAGTGCACTTGTATATTGTAATCGGACCTTGAGCCTTTAGCTCTCGTTCTTAGTAGCTAGACGACATTTAAGGTAGTTAATGCAAGTAGGTAAAATTGAATGTGTAGATTAGACAGTTTAGGAGTGCAAGAGGGAAATGGGATATAGACACCCTCATTGTGCATTTGTAATATTATTGAAATTAGAGAAGCAGGAGAGCATAGAAGAGAAGCAGAGAAGTTGTGTAAGAACACCCATGTACAGATATTTGAATTAATAGAAAGAGTTTGATTCAAATTCATGGTTTCATGTTGTTCTCTATGTGTTGATGCTGAGTGATGTGCTCATGAATGTTTGTTTCCTGTTATACATTTTCTTTATATGTTGTATATATGATTTCATGTTTGAGTTTGAAGTTTGAGAGGATAATGAAATGAGTTTCAATTGTTTCTCTATTTGAGCCGAGAGTTCCTGCAAGGGGTGCAGTTGAAGTGTCCGCAAGGAGTGCATTGACAAAGGGTTCAGATAGGGTTACTTTTGTTCTCATTCATCTCAGGAGTGCAGTTGAGCACAGGAGCCGTGCAAGGAGTGCGCAAGCCGAGTGAAGTTCAGGGTTGCGAACCTGAGAAAAAGATGAAGGACTGTTGCTGCATGTGTGCGCAAAGTCGAAGGAATTCAACACTTAGACGTGTTTGAAGGGTGCCGCAAGGAGTGCGTGCAAGGGTCTTGTCTAAGGCTCAGAGTTAAAGGGAGCTCAGGAGGTATAGAACCTTCGAGTAATCGCTAAGAGAAGCACAGGGAGTTTGTGCCACGAAGTGTTTTAAACAGGCATTGCAAGTTTGCACGCAAGAGGACAAGTTTTGTGGAGGGACACTTAGTCATTCGCAGAAAATCGCCAAAGATGGACGAACGGGTGAAATTCTCCGAGGAGGATTTGCGATACCCAGTGAGTCGTCAGATCTCAAGGAGGTGCAGGGGAGATACTGCAGGGATTCCCGAGTGGTTAAAATCTTAGGTGGGATAGAGCCGTTGATCCAAGTCAGTCAGATTCGTTGGATCACTCGCGGAATCGTCTATCAGGATTTCGTGAGGGAAGAGTCGAGGGTTTGGCAATGGGAATCACGAAATCGTGAAACGCGATATCCCGGCGGCTAAGGATAGTGTGTGGGGCCACAAGGGTCGGCGACGTGGACAGATGACCTAATATATCGGGGTTTCACAGTGAGAAGTTCCGAAACCATTACCTCAGGATTCGTGATACTGCGAAATTCGAAGTGTCGATAGGGTGAAGTGATGTGAAGGGTCAAAATTGCACGTGCATCGGAGTTTCGCCATATTGGGGTTCGGGAGTCGGTAAAGCAAGTTGTTTGACATCGCGAGTGCCGAATTTGCGATAGAGAAACCCCCGATAGGAGAAGGTCAGCGTTGACTGTCGTCAGATTTCGGTGATTCGTGAGACTGACGCTCGACCATTGGACTCGTGAAGTCGTGAAGTCCGATCTCCCGATTTGTAAGGAAAGGGGGATCCCACGAAGAGTTCTGTGGGTGCATATTTCCCGATATGGAAATAGAGGAACATTAGAGTTCTTCGGGCCGTGAGAAAGAGAAGATCATGTGAGCGGACGTGCTTGCGAGCGTGTGTTGCGTCAATGTACGTGTAACAAAAATTGATCAACAAATAGAGTGTAATAATAGAGTGTAATTTATATTAGACGCAATTGTAGAGAGAACAGGTATCCATTCAGTAACTGGTAAAGTTTTTCCTTCTTTGTCTTGTTGTCGGAGACAAAGTTGATGAAAAGATTCAAATTGTGAGAATACAAACAAATGCATTAAGTATGACTGATAATGAAAGGTTTTAATGTCATGAAATAAACACAATTGCTCATGGATATTCTCTGCTATGAAATCAGCAAGATTATACTCGATAGGACAGGAACCAAAAGGAGGAATTAAGTCATTCATTTGAATAAACATCAACTCATCGACATATAAATCATCCTCATTTCCAAAGATGGAAAACTGCGATAACTTGCTGATATACAGGAGCAAAGAAGGCCGAGGAAACGAGATGGAAACTTGGGGTGGAATTTTCATCCATTAAGAAGCGATGAACTATTTATTTTTTCTCAATAGATGCCCAGTTATTTACCCTTGAAACTATCTCCTCTTTATCAATGAGGAGGTTTTTAGTAAAAGCATGGCAAAAATTGATTCTGTTGTAATGGTAAATAAAACCATAGAACCATCAACATACATGACAGATTGAGTAGAATAATTATACAACTTTGTGAATGTCTGGCTCATGAAAGGTATGAGGGACAAGGGCTGGAATAAGCATATTTGAACAAATAATAACAAGGCTATACGAGTCATGGTCTTTCAACTTACCAATTCCTGGAAATTTAGCCTCTTTGAAACAGAGGTAAGAAAACTTGAAGTTGAATTTGATGATGATAATCTATCTTATGATGAATGCCTACAAATGATGACAGAAAAGAAGAACATTGATGAATTGATGTTTGGAGGAGGAAGGCATTCAGAACCAAGTAGAAGATTGGGTGACTGCAAAAACAGCGCAAGAAAAGAGGTTTGATGATAACAACATTCCAAATGTTGTATTTGTGACTGCCATTGAAGTAGCTAAAGAAAAATAATAAAATGGTTTTGATGCAGATTTAGAGCCAATCTATGATGACGATGATGTTGACTGCCTCATATCAGCAAGGGAGGCAGATTTGGTTGCAGAAATAGAGAGGGCTCTCAGAGAAGAGAAAAACGAAGAGAACCAATACGGTTCCTGTTATAATTTTTTATATCAGGTTAACAATTTGTTTGAGTATGCACATGAACCACCAGTTGAAACCAAGGAAGAAGAAGAAGATATGAATGAATATGTAACTGCAGACCAAGTTGAAACCATCTTTATGAAATGGAGTTTTGAAGAAATCATATTTTATTATGAGCAGCTTAATGAATGTGAATCCTGTGTTATGAAAAGCATGGATGATAGTTAGCAAAGTTGGTGTTAGCACAGAAATTTACAGTAGCAAATTTGGTCATTTCACAGCACCAGTGAATCGGGATATTTTGTAGCGCATCTTGAGTGCATCTTCCCTCATTACCATTATTGAATTTATGACGTTGGTGTCAGTCGATCTCATTGCTTTCAGCATCCATGTTTTAAAAGGAAATAATTGAGATTTGGTCATTAAAGTTGTATAACTTTTTAATCAAAGATTTGAATTCTACTCCTAGTTCAGAGAGGCGTTGCGGAATCTACTGCAGATTGGTTGGAAAAGGGAAATTGGAGATGATGATGATCCATTTTTTATGGTGATTAGTTTTTGAAAACTTTAAGTGTTAAGGAAATATTCTAATCACACCTACTGGAGGCATCTACAATCTCATAATCTATCAACTAAGAATTTTTGTGTTTTTGAAGAGTTGTTGCATCACACAGAAAAACATAGAGATTTTGTAGGGCACAACGCTACAGAATCGTCTACACAGAATGTTATGTAGTTGCGCTACCAAAGGCGCTACGGAATCACATATCCAGATATAGAAAAGGCGCTATGGAATCACCTAGCCAGACACAGAAAAGGCGCTATGGAATCTGCAGAGCATTTTTATAGGAGGGTGCTACGAAATTTCTTGTAGCGGTTAATGTTACAAATTTGATCATAAAACCGAAATGACGAAGTGGGTTTCTCTGAAATTTTTTGTGGAGGCAAATGATATCCCTGTTGACTTGCAGACCAAATTTCATCCTGATCCAGTTTGTAATTTGAGA
This sequence comes from Picea sitchensis, assembly GCA_010110895.2. Taxonomy (NCBI): domain Eukaryota; kingdom Viridiplantae; phylum Streptophyta; class Pinopsida; order Pinales; family Pinaceae; genus Picea; species Picea sitchensis. The sequence goes on from SNQJ01S0045998.1 coordinate 71,622, forward strand.
GAAACAATTAAAACACCAATATGCTACAAAATGTGTCGCAATTTCTCTGTTTTGCATAGCTGATTGGATAGTCACCTTGTTGGGAGGTTGCCACCTATCAAGGAGGGCTCGAATAGATTCTCATGGACCATTTAGATGTCAAGGGACACCTGCACCTAAGTTTTATCTCCATTAAAGACCTCATGCAGTGAGGTGGAAACAATTTATTAATGACTTCCAACAATTTCCTGAAAATTAGTAGTTTGTTGGATTTTTGTCTCTTTTACCATTGCCACCTATCTCCAAGGCTTAGAATCCAATGAAAGAGATGGTATTTGACCTCCTAAGTATATTTTTATGTTATTTTATATTTAAGAGAGGAAGGATCTCTTGGAGAAGGGTTGGATTCATGATCCAAGAGAGGAGAGAGCTAGGGGAGCAGTTTAGTTGCTCAATTGTAAGCCTGAGGGCCTGTTGTAATTAGCATTTCTACCATTAGCGGTTCATGAGAGTTGCTTATCATACTTTTTTTTCTTTGTTATCATTTTAACTTGTCATCTTTATTGAATGGAATTGCAGGCATTGAAGATCAATGGTTTTTCATGAGGCAGGAGATTCATGAGCTGCAAATGATATGCAGTAATTGTCTTTTTTCATGATCTTTGTTCTAGTTATATTTTAAGTCATTTTTGCAGAGAGGATCTTTGCTTGATGATATTATTATTTTTGTTATATTTTGTATACCTCCATCCATAAATTATATCTCTTTTGGTCTGGTATGAGCTTGAGTGCCTTTCCATCCATAAATTATATCTCTTTTGGTATGGTAGGCAGCTTGAGTGCCTTTGATATGTAGGGATGTGTTGACTACATGCCCATTGGAATGCTTCTGTTGAAAGTTTGTTGCCCTCTACCTTTCTTTCTCTCTCCTTTGTTGATCCACCCTTTAAAATTGATTTAATTTTTCTCAAGCCTCGAATGGTTGATGTGTTAAACCTTTTTAGTGATGTTAATGAAACAGAGCCTACTCTGGTTTTGATGTATCAAATCTGATGAAATCTTGTTTAATGGAAGTTAGCTTTATTTTTTCCATCTTAATCTCTCTCACTCTGAAATTTTACTGTCATTGAAGGATTCAAATGATGTTTTGTAGTTGTATGACAATGGATATTTGATTTTTATACTGTTATAGTTTTCTCAAGGTTTTGTTTGCTTGGATTTAAGAAGTTCTTGTATCTAAAGCATTTATTTTCTTTGTCTACTAGCATATCCTGAAGATAGTGGTAGATTCACTTCATTTTCTTACTAAGTCTTTCTCCTATCCACACTAATCCTCAAAACTATGACCTAAGTTAAAACAAGACCTCTTTTGTTGATGCACTTCATCCAGAATTTCCTATGTTTTGACATTGTTGAACTAAGTTCTATACATTTGACACCACATTTAAGACCTATCTCATAAACTTTTTAATGGGTATTGGGCTTATCCTCTAGCAGTCTGAGGATGATTCTCAGTGCTAACATTTTTGGCATCGTTGTTGGGGACGGATTTGAGTAGATTGAAAATATCCCTGGGAAGAATGACATTTCCCAACTCCAGCTTTAGATGGTGACTGAAATTGGACAGCTTCAAGACTGTACACTCACCATGGCGACTCCATTGTTCAGAATCTGTTGGTGACTCCACTAGAATGAGACAAATTAAATGGCTATGGAGGATATCCTGGCCAGGAAGTTTTCCCCACTCAATTTCTCAGCCATAGTTGGTTATCCACATCCTGTGCCTCAAATTGATGAATGGAAATATCTGTTGCCCTTATTTTATAAAGGTGAGAATGACAGCCTTGTTGAGCATGTTCAAGAATTTCATGCTTTGATGCAGCAGCTTGATATCCAACATGAAGACATATGTATGAAGTTTTTTATGTACTCTCTTCAAGGAGATGTTCGTATTTGGTATCGGTCTCTTGAAACTTATAGCATTTATTCACTCAAAGAGTTTCATGTTTCTTTCAATATTCATTGTCAAAAGTTTTATTGCTCTGAGTTAATTTGTCATAGTTGTTGTGAGGAGTATAAAGACTGTGTTTAGGATATAATTGATTCTCATTAAGGCTGTGAGGATGAAGAAGATGCCTTGGATGAGGAATCAACTCCTTTTCTTCCATGTTCATCTACATCAGATGAAAATTTTGTTTTCTTATCTTATGAAGAAAATGCAAAGGATATTTTTGTTCTTGAAACAGATGTCTTTAGCAACCCAACTTATGATGAAGAAGTTGTTTCAAATACTGACCAAGAACAACCTATTTTTTATGAGTATTCAAATGAATAAGAGCAGATACCTACATCACATTTTGTTGACTTAAGGAGCAGTCATCCGGTGTATGACAACTATGTTGGAAATATAACTGAGAGGAGGGGGTGAATCAGTTATATATATACGCTTGAAATTTTTCCCTTTTTCTGATTCTTTCTAGATTATTATTTAATATGTTGTTGATAGCTTAACATGCATAGATATACAATTATCAATCACACAGAATACACAGAGACACCGATTTTCCTAAGGAAACCTATAAAGGGTGAAAACCTCTTCTTCTTAAGATGTCAATCAAGCTCCAACTTTCATGTACATCACAGTATTTGAGCTCCAACTCAAATATGAGGCTACAACCTCTGATAGCAAGCTATAACTTGCAAAGAGCACCAACTCTCATATTTCTCTAGCACCAACTAGATGGAAGCACCAACTCTCGGTTTTCTCTAGCACCAACTCCCAGAATATCTTCTAGCACCAACTACAATTTAGAGGACTACAATCCTCCCTAGCACCACCCTACCACCATGATTGAATCTTGAAAAACTTTTACTTACTTGCTCTATCTCTGATATGGTCAGTTACATCTCCAAGTCTCCTCTGCCTTCTTCATCTTCTATCATGTGTCCCGCTTCTGCATCTTTCTGCTTCTATGCTCTGCTCTCTTTCCTCCAGCGTACGACAGTCCTCTGTTCAACTTCTCTTCTTCATTTTATGCTCTGTGTTGCCTCTAAATTCTATACACTACGCCTCCGATCTCCACTTCAGGTACTTCTCTTCCTCTCTGCCTACCCACATTCATCACCATAGAAAAAAAAAAACACTCTATTCTTTGTTCTACATTTCTTTCTCACGTCAAGTCCTTTTCCCTATCATCATAGAAACTCTTCATCTTCTCTAGCGGTTATACTGAATCTGTTCACCATCAGTGGTTGTTATCTTGAGATTTTGTGGCTTCTCTAGAAGTCACAACTCTTCATCTTCTCTGGCAGTTACAGTCAGTCATTTTGGCTTCTTTGGATTCTGAGCCCCTTCCTTCATGTGACCACTGGTGGTGACCATACGCCTATTCAAAAGGCGCTTCACGTTCTTGGTCTAGTGAGCGTTATCTCCCTTTATTTCAATATGAACTTAGGCGATGAAATTCACATGACCACGATATTACAGGCGCGAGCTCTCTTCTTGTTAGCCCCCTATCACATGTGACCTCAGGCTACGTCTTTTCATAAGAGAATGATTGTGGGCGTGTCCAACAATGGTTTTGGGATTAACCTATTTTCTCCCCACAATCTACCTCCAGCTACCACGTACCCTTTCTCCGATACTGTGGTTTCAATTGCATCTTGCCCTCAGAAAATTAACTTCTAAGCAACTTTTGATCCCACAATAGGCGTGATTGTTGATCTTTCAGTCTCTGACAGATTCCCTTGATCAACGACTCATATCTCTTATCTTTTCTTGCCTGCTTTCCTCCGTCAATGCACTATCTTTAGTCTCAACAACCAAGTGACATGTGGCCCTCCAAACCAATGGACGAGATCGATTTCTCCTTTCGGGCTTCGAGAGTCTCGATTCTCAAACTCTATTTTCTCCTGGAGCATTTCCCCTGGATTCCATGATCCAACGATCCCTGTCCCTTTTGGAGTGACGGTCACAATCCCTTCGGGTATTCGGGATTCATAAATCTCAACTTTCCGACCTTTCAACCTTCCTTTGATTTTTTCTGGAGCTGAAAATCCACTGACGCGTGTCCCTCTCAGATTAACGGTCGAGATATCCTTCAGGTCTCCAGACTTCGGAGATTTCAAATCTCAACTTATCATTTCTTCTGACTGGATATCTTCCGAAATGGAAGATCTGTTGACATCTATCCTCTTTAATCCAAATACTATCCTCCGCTCCAGGACTTTTCCCTTCTGCATTCTCAGATTTCAATTTCTCCTCACTCGGCTTCCCTCCGAGCATTTTACTTGGAGCTTGCATATTAATGACTCTTGTCCTTCTTGAATCAACGGTCATAATCCCTTCGGGTATTCGGGGTTCGACAATCTCAACTTTCCAACCTTTCCTCCTTCCTTTTCTTTCATCTAGAGTTAGCAATCAACTGACGCGTGTCTCTTAGAATCGGACGGTTGAGATTGACTTCAGGTTTTCGGGGTTCATGAATCTCAAATCTCAACTTTCTTTTCTCGCTTTTTCCTAGAGTGTTTTTCCCGAACTACACATATTTCTGCCACACATCCTTCTGGGAATCGACAGTCTAGATATTCTTTGGGTATTCGGCGTTCGGGACTTTAGGTTAATCGTTGGTGGTAAAACTCCCTAAGTAAAACCCCCGCAGTGACGTAACTTGCTTACGTCACTTGATGATGTGTCACAAGCTGAGTAGCTTTCGCATGTCACTCAGATTCATGATTTTCACATACATGAAATGTCAATTCAACTTGACACTTGTCATTATCTAATTGTGCCATGTGTCCTTGCTGACATAGTATTGATGACGTGGATCTCCACATGTGGCACATGTTCTTCTCCCGGATCTAATGGTTGTCATATCTTATATCGACGACTGAGAGCGACTTCGAACCTTCATCCTTCGGGACTTTTGTTTCCTTCCCAACCACAAACTCCCGAAGTGATTCTCTTCGGAGTTGTGGATCATGCGCCACCTATCAGTCTTGACGATGGATGGTCCCTGCTTACTTTGGGACTTTGACAAGTCTTCTCTCCTGCGCTCATCCAAAGGCTTAACCTTCGTGCATTTATCTCGGGATCCAATGACTATTGATCCTCGATGCTCAGATCCAATGGATTAGCTATGTACTTCTCCTCTGCGCTTCCTTTGGTCATTGGAAGTTGATATAATAGTCATCGAGTATTCAAGATCGATGATCCAACAGCCACTATCTCTCTTCCCCTTGAGCTTTCTTGCCTCTCTGACTTAGAATAATTCCAACGTTTCAAAGGTTCCACCTTTGAGCTACCTCCTACGATCCCTGTGACTTTTGGGTCTCGTCTGCGCATCTGAGAACGTTGTCTCTCCTGAGCTTTGGAAATGGAACCATCGTCGTTGTTGTTCTTTCCATCAATGAAAAGCACACTCTTCTTGTAAACATGCCAACAATCTCCCCCTTTGGCATTGATGGCAACCCTGAAAGGTTGCATTATTATGCTTAGACTTCCAACGACAGCATCCAGACAACAACGTTTTCTCCCCCTTTGACATCAATGTCAAAGAAACCATAGAGTGACTCTGTGCTCGCACTGATCAAATATACTAGGAGCACTCTCCCCCTTATCAGATAGACTATTTAGCTTGATAACGGGGTCATGCCCAACTTCTGGCGTAGATACTCAAACTGAGATTTTGCAAGTGGTTTAGTGAATATATCAGCAATCTGATCTTTGGATGGAATATAATGCAAAGAAACAACAGTGTTGGTCACATGTTCCCTCAAGAAGTGATACTTGATGGGTATATGCTTGGTCTTGGAGTGAAATACAGGATCCTTTGACACACTAATTGCACTAGTATTATCACAATGGATTTGGATTGGTGCAGTATATTTTATCTCCAAGTTTGCAAGTGTCTGAATCATCCACAATACTTGGGTACAACAAGTGGCATTTGTAATGTATTCATCTTATGTATTTGATAAGGAAATGGAACCTTGCTTCATGCTCAACCATGCTACAAGGGAATCTCCTAAGAAGAATGCACCTCCGATCGTGATTTTCCTTTCATCCACGCAGTTAGCCCAATCAACATTTGAATAGACTGATAATTGAAAATTCCGATTCCTAGGATACCATAGGCCATATTTCATTGTTCCTTTCAAGTATCTAAATATTCTTTTGACAACTAACAAATGAATTTGTTTAGGTGCAGACTAATACCTTCCTACCATTCCAATAGCATGCATTATGTCTGGACAGGATGTTGTGATGTACAATAGGTTGCCTATCATAGACCTATATGAAGTATTATCAACATCAGGTGAATCATCATCCTTGCTTAACTTACATCTAGTGACCTTAGGTGTTCTCATAGGTTTAGAATCTTCCATTTGAAACCTTTTCAACATTTCTCTTATATATTTTTCCTGAGAAAGAAATATTCCTTCAGACCTCTGAGTAATTTGTAGACCAAGAAAAAATGGCAGTTCCCCTATCATAGACATTTCAAATTCATACTGCATGGCAGAAGAAAACCATTGTACCAATGAATCATTATTATTATCGAAGATGATGTCATATACATATACCACCACAATGAGAAAATCATTACCCTATGTTTTGATATATAGATTGATGTCAATTGTTCCTCTCTTGAACCCTTTGTCTTGAAAATGCATATCCAGTCTATGATACCAGGCACGAGGAGCTTGTTTCAACCCATATAAGTATTTCTTTAGCTTGCAGACAAAGTCAGTGTTATCTGATAGTTGGAAACCCTCTGGTTGTTCCATATAGACTTCTTATTTTAGATCTCCATTTATAAAATATGACTTGACATCCATTTGATAGAATTTAAATTGTTTATGACAAGCATAGGCAAGGAACATTCTAATAGCTTCTAATATTTCTACGGGCGCAAATGTTTCATCAAAATCTAGTCCTTCTATTTGAGCATATCCTTTGAAGACCAATCTAGCCTTATTTCTTACAATATTTCCTTGCTCATTCATCTTATTTTTATAGACCCATTTGGATCCTATTACATTTTTATTTGTTGGCCTAGGAACGAGTTCCCAAGTGTCATTCTTTTCAATCTGGTCTAATTCCTCATTCATTGATTTTAATCAATTTACATCTTCACTGGCTTCATTGAAGTTCTTGGTTTTCACCATGGATATGAAGTCTATATGTGATTGCTCGGTGTCTTTGATTATCCTTCTCCTGGTTTGTACACCTTTGTCTTTTGAGTAATTCTCGAGGAATGATTTGATGGTGATTGGTGTCCTGACTCTTCTTGTCTCGGTGTCTCTTCTCCACCTGATTCATCATCTTCTTATGACTCTGGGATTTGTTGTTCTTCATTTTCATTATTCTCATCATCTTTTTCATATGGCTTAGTGTTTATTCTCTGTTGATCTTTTACAAGAGCTTCTTCATCAATTCGAACATCAATACAGTCTACTAATTTATGCATTATTTTGTTAAAGAATATGTATCCTTTATTGTTCGTTGCATATCCTAAGAAGATACCTTCATCATATCTACTATCAAATTTTCCCAGATGATCATCATTATTTTTTATGTAGCATTTACTTCCAAATACTTTGAAGTGCTTGATGGATGCAGGTCGACCAAACCACAGCTCATGTGGAGTTTTATCATTGTTCGTCCTTAGATGTGCTTTGTTCGAATATGAACAACTGTGTGAACATCCTTCACCCAAAAGGTTTGTGAAATGTCCCTTTCAATCATCATAGCCCTTGCCATCTGTTGAACTGATCTATTTTGGAGTTCTACAACTCCATTTTGTTGAGGAGTACCTGGAATAGTATATTCTCTTTTAATTCCATGTATGTCATAGAATTCTTTGAAATATCTTGACAGAAATTCTCCTCCTATGTCTGAGTGAATTGCCTTTAACTTCCTTCCTATCTGATTCTCGGCTAATACCTTAAACATTTTTAACTTCTCAAATGCATCAGATTTTTCTCTCGGAAAGGAAACCCACGTATGTCTGGATAAGTCATCAATGACCATCATAAAGTAACATTCTCCTCCAGTTCCTTCATTTCGCGATGTTCCACATAGATCCATATGAACAAGTTGAAGTGGTTTCTCTAAACATGTGAAACTATTCGATTTGAATTGAGCATAAGTCAACATCCCCATTTGGTAGGACTCACATACAGAGTTATTAGGATTAGATATTTTTGGAAGGTCTTTCACAGCACCTTCATTATTCAGTTTGACAATATGATCAAAATTCAGGTGTCCAAGCCCTCTGTGCCATAACGAACTTTCATCAATTTTTCTTAAATGACATTTCTCCTTATCTTCCTTCAGAACATATACATTGTTTTCGATTCTAATCCCTTTTGCAAACAGCGCTCCTATGTTTACTGTCTTTATTTTACAATTCTTGGCAATGAAATTGACTTCACATCCTCTGTCACATATCTCACTGACACTAAGAAGATTATGCTTTAAGCCATCAACAAATAATACATCTTGAGATTTTCTTCTTCCATTACTTAAGCTTACTAGAACTTTACCTCTGATCTTTCCTGGAGCATCATTTCCAAAGGTCACACTCCCTGATTTATTTTCCTTGAGTGATAGAAACTTACTTTTGTCACCTATCATATGACTAGAGCATCCGCTGTCAATATACTAGGAGTCTTTTGTCTTTGAGATGACAACATCAATCCACACTTGTTATCTTCATTCTTCTTCCAAACCTTGACGTTTTCATCTCTGTTATTTGAATCTGGCTTATAGTTCTTTGAGCGACAGCATGTAGCTTTATGTCCATAATTATGGCATATGTAACATTATGGTTCATTGAATAAAGGATCATAATGATTGTTATGCTTAGTCTGCGTCTTTTTCCCAGCCATCACATGATTTGCAGTCTGTGGTTGTTTGTAGCTTGGTTGTCTCATTCTTTGTTGAGACATGTATTTATTCCTTGGCTATCTTGATTTCTCATGTCTAAATCTTAGAGAACAATTTACAGCTTTGTGGCCAAAGTTAGAGCAATAAAAACAATATCCATTGAAAAAATCTTTGTACCTGGAAAATGGTTGTCGTCTTTGAGCAGGTCAATTTCTTCCATGTTGATGATTTCCTTGAGCAGAGAGTGTATTATTTCTTTGTTATTCAGATTCGGTTCTGGTATATTTTCCTTCACTCCTCCTTGGCGGTTGATTCTCTTCCTTTGTTTATGCAAGTTTGTTGTTGTCGGTAGTTGTAGATTTGACAAACTTGATGGATTCTTTGTTGCTTGGTTGACCACTACTTGATCCCTCTTCATAACCCAAACCAGTTTTCAACTTTGAATTCCTTTGTTGATTCAGAATGGAGGCTAATCCTTCTGAGGCTTTAATACTTTTCAGATTCTGATGATATAAGGCCTGAAATTTCTCTAGATCTTTTCTGACAATCACTACTTCAGCTTCCAATTTTTCACCTTTTGTTTTGACTTCCTTCAATTGTTGTTTGAGGATGTCTTCAATATTATTAGCTTCTTCTAACTTAATCTTCAACATATTAATTTCTTCAGATGGTTCCTTGCATGTTTTCTCATACCTGAGCAGTAACTATTTTTGTTTTATTTTCTTTTATCTAAGTCTATCAATCTCGTCCATGGAACTAACAAGTTCTCCTTCAAGATCTACTTCTACTTCACAGTCAGTGAACTCATTTCCTGTATCTTCAGTGTTTATATCTTCTAAATCTATTAGCATGATATCATTTATTTTATCTTCAATAGAAGAGGCATTGCTTTCATCATCTGAGGGATCATCATCATTGTTTACACAAAGGCTTTTCTTCTTAAAATTATTCTCTTTATAGACCTTTTTGTGTTTGTGCTTCTCTTCATCATCATATGTCTAATACTTTCTTCTGTGAGGAAACTTAGATGCAAAATGACCTATCTTACAACAGTTGAAACATTTGAAGCATAGTTTACCTTTGTATTTGCCTGATCCTTTCTTCAGTCTTCTCACAAAATTTTCTTCAATCTCATCTATATAGGAGTCTGTGTTTTTTTCTACTTTAAAAGATGTCTCTCTTGTAGTGGATTTACCTTTGGTGATTCTCATTTCATAAGAAGTTAGGGTTCCAAGAAGTTGATCTAGTGTCAACGTTTTGAGATCATCTATTTCCTCTATAGCAGAAACCTTTGACCTTTGAGTTAAATCTACCAGGAAGAGATCTTAATATTTTCTGGACTAGAAAAGATTCAACTATAATTTCATCTAGGCCTTTCATAGTGTTGACAAGTTCTTCTATACGTAAGAAGTACTTACTGATAGTTTCATCTTCATTCATCTTTAACTGCTCAAATTTCAGTCTGTGAGTCTAAAGTTTTGCGTCTTTCACCTTTTCATTACCTTCATAACCACTTATCATCTTGTCCCACATAAATTTTGATGAATCACATTGCATGACTTTGACAGACTCGGCTTCATAAAGTCCACTGAGGATGGCATTCATTGATTTTGCATTAAAGCTAAACTCTAGCTTATCATCTTTTGAGGCCAGGACTATCGACTTCACATATCCCGTTTCAACGACATCCCAAACATCAGCACCCAAAGACATTAAATGTGTTCTCATCCTTAATTTCCAGAAGGCAAAGTTTGCTCCATGAAACAGAGGAGGTCTATTAGTTCAACTTCCATCATGACTAGTCATGTTCAAGCTTATGGATCTACCTTTAATCAAAGGCACCGCCTCTATTACCAATTGTTGGAAATATAACTGAGAGGGGGGAGTGAATCAGTTATATATATAAGCTTGAATTTTTTCCCTTTTCTTGATTCTTTCTAGATTGTTATTTAATATGTTGTTGATAGCTTAACATGCATATATATACAATGATCAATCACACAGAATACACAGAGACATTGATTTCCCTAAGGAAACCCATAAAGGTTGAAAACCTCTTCTTATTAGGATGTCAATCAAGCTCCAACTTTCATGTACATCACAGTATTTGAGCTCCAACTCAAATATGAGGCTACAACCTCTGATAGCAATCTATAACTTGCAGAGAACACCAACTCTCATATTTCTCTAGCACCAACTAGATGGAAGCACCAACTCCTAGGTTTCTCTAGCACCAACTAGATGGAAGCACCAACTCCCAGAATATCTTCTAGCACCAACTACAATTTAGAGGACTACAATCCTCCCTAGCACCACCCTACCACCCTGATTGAATCTTGCAAAACTTTTACTTACTTGCTCTATCTCTGATATGGTCTGTTACAGCTCCAAGTCTCCTCTTCGTTATTCAGCTTCTATCCTTTGTTTCGCTTCTGCATATTTCTACTTCTATGCTCTGCTCTCTTTCATCCAGTGCACGACACTCCTCTGTTCAGCTTCTCTTCTGCATTTTATGCTCTATGTTGCCTCGGCATTCTATACACTGTGCATTTGATCTCCACTTCAGGTGTTTCTCTTCGTCTCTGCCTACCCACATGCATCACCATAAAAAAAAACAACGCACTCTGTTCTTTGTTCTGCATTTCTTTCTCACGTCGAGTCCTCTTCCCGATCATCATAGCAACTCTTCGTCTTCTTTGGCGGTTATACTGAATCTGTTCACCATCAGTGGTTGTTATCTTGAGATTATGTGGCTTCTCTGGCAATCGCAACTCTTCGTCTTCTCTAGCAGTTACAGTTAGTCGTTTTGTTTTCTTTGGCTTCTGATCCCCTTCCATGTGACCACTAGCGGTGGCCATATGCCTATTCAAAAGGCACTTCACGTTCTTGGTCTAGCGAGCGCTAGCTCCCTTTATTTCAATATGACCTTGGGCAATGAACTTCACATGACCACACGATTGCAGGCATGATCTCTCTTCTCGTTAGCCCCCTGACGCATGTGACCTCGGGCTACATCTTTGCATAAGAGAATGATTGCAGGCGCATCCAACAGTGGTTTTGGGATTAACCACCTTTTTCCCCATAATCTACCTCCAGCTACCATGTACCCTTTCTCTGATACCGTAGTTTCAATTGTGGCCTGCCCTCATAAAATTAACTTCTGAGCAACTTATGATCCCGCAATCAGGCGTGATCGTCAATCTCGCGGTCTCTGACAGATTCCCTCGATCAACGGCTCTGATCTCTTTTATTTTCCTGCCTTCTTTCCTCCTTCAACGCATGATCCTTAGTCTCAACGACCAAGTGACATGTGGCCCTCCAAACCAACGAACGAGATCGATTTCTCCTTTCGGGATTTGGGAGTCTCGATTCTCAAACTTCTCTTGCTCCCGGAGCATTTTACCTGGACTCCACGATCCAAGGACGCATGTCCCTTTTGGATCGACGGTCACAATCCCTTTAGGTACTCAAGGTTCGGAAATCTTAACTTTTCATCCCTTCAACCTTCCTTTTCTTTTTCCTGGAGTTGACAATCCACTAATGCATGTCCCTCTCGGATTAATGGTCGAGATATCCTTCGGGTCTCCGGACTTCAGATATTTCAAATATCAACTTCTCATTTCTTCTGATTGGATATCTTCTGAAATGGAAGATTTGATGACATCTGTCCTCTTTAATCCAATGGATATCCTCCGCTTCGGGACTTCGCCCTTTCGCATTCTCATATTTTAGTTTCTCCTTGCTCGGCATCCCTCCAAGAATTTTACACGAAGCTTGCAATCTAATGACACATGTCCTTCTTGAATCAATGGTCACAATTCCTTCGGGTATTCGGGGTTCAGAAATATCAACTTTCCAACCTTTCCTCCTTCCTTTTCTTTTATCCGGAGTTAGAAATCGACTAATGCATGTCTCTCAGAATCAAACGGTTTAGATTGACTTCGGGTTTCCAGGGTTCAGGAATCTCAACTCTCAACTTTCTTTGCTCACTTTTGCTCAGAGTGTTTTTCTCGAACTGCACAGATTTATGCCACGCGTCCTTCTGGAAATCGATGGTCTGGATCTTCTTCGAGTATTCGGCGTTCGGGACTTCGGGACTTTAGGCTGATCGTTGGTGGTAAAAATCCCGAAGTAAAACTCCCGCAGTGACGTAACTTGCTTACATCACTTGATGATGTGTCATGAGCTAAGTAGATGCCACGTGTCACTCAAATTCGTGATTTCCACATACCTAAAATGTCGATTCAACTTGACACTTGTCATTATCTGATTGTGCCATGTGTCCTTTCTAACGTAGTATTGTTAACGTGGATATCCACATGTGGCACATGTTCTTTTCCCGGATCTAACAGTTGTCGTATCTTATATCGACGACTGAGAGCGACTTCATACCTTCGTCCTTCGGGACTTTAGGACTTTTATTTCCTTCCCAACCACAAACTCCCAAATTGATTCACTTCGGATTTGTGGATCGTGTGCCACCTGTCAGTCTTGACTATGGACAGTCCCTACTTACTTCGAGACTTCGGGACTTTGACAAGTCCGCTCTCCTGCGTTCATCCAAAGGCTTAACCTTCATGCATTTATCTCGAGATCCAACGACTGTTGATCCTCGGTGCTCAGATCCAACGGATCATCTCTGTACTTCTCCTTTGTGCTTCCTCTGGTCACTGGGCACTGATCTAATAGTCATCGGGTATTCAGGATCAGTGATCCAACAGCCATTGTCGCTCTTCCTCCTGAGCTTTCTCACATCTCTGACTTAGAATAATTCCAATGTTTCAAAGGTTCCACCTTTGAGCTACCTCCTGTGAGCCCTGTGACTTTTGGGTCTCATCTACGCATCTAAGAATGTTGTCTTTCTTGAGCTTTGGAAATGGAACCATCGTCGTTGTTGTTCTTTCCATCAATGACAAGCACACTCTTCCTGTAAACATGCCAACAAGCTATGAATAAGATTTTGATGAGGATATGAAAGAATTTCAAGACCATACTATAGATCCTTTTTCTTCATTCATTAAGGAACAACATTGTGAGGAAATCATCCATCCTGGATATGCAGAAAACATCTTACAACCTATGACTAGTAGTGAAATCAGTCTGCAACCATGTTGAGATTTGCAGATAGATGAAAGTGGAAGCCTCCATGGGAAAGAGAATATGTCGAGAATATTTGATCATCAGTTGGAACAATATCAAGCTGAGGTAACCTTTTATTGTCATAATTTCACTTCTTCTGATTTTCATGATCTAGTTTCTATCTATATGGAGGAATTCATGGATTCAAGATTTCAGTCTTCGTTTCATGATAAATCTGAAAATCAAACTTACAATCAAGTGTTGATTTTCGTTCTAGTCTTCATTTTGCTAAAACACATACAAAGAGTTTGTCTTGTTAATCAATTTATTTTATGTCTTCATTGGAAGCATGATTTTACCTGATCTAGAGGAAGCAATTAGATAGAGTAGGAGTAGGAAGAATAAAGCTCGGTTCTCGAGCTGCTTGTTTGTAGTGATTTTGTTTTCAGTATGTGATATTTTTAGTTTCAAATAAAGAGCGAAGGTGCTCTCAGGCATACAGGTTTCCTGAACAATGATGAATATGGATAAGGCCACTGGTCTACAATTTCTTGGTAGCTCGCAGGAAGTGTGCCATCCCCCATGGAGCCAAATGTTAGCACATAAATTTGCAGTAGAAAATTTGGTCATTTCGCAGCACCGGTGAATCAGAAGATTTAGTAGCACTTCTTGAGTGCATCTTCCCTCATTACCATTATTGAATTTATGAAGCTGGTGTCATTCGATCTCATTGTTTTCATCATCCATGTTTTAAAAGGAAATAATTGAGATTTGGTCATTAAAGTTGTCTAACTTTTTTATCAAAGATTTGAATTCTACTCCTAGTTCGGACAGGCATTGCGGAATCTGATGCATATTGGCTGGCAGAGAGAAATTGGAGATGATGATGATCCATTTTTTATGGTGATTATTTTTTGCAAACTTGAAGTGTTAAGGAAATATTCTAATTGCACCTACTGGAGGCATCTACAATCTCATAATCCATCAACTAAGAATTTTTGGGTTTTTGAAGAGTTGTTGCATCACACTAAAAAACACAGCGATTTCATAGTGCCCGACGCTACGGAATTGTCTACACATAATTTGTTGTAGTTGCACTACCAAAGGCACTACGGAATCACCTAGCCACTCACAGAAAATACGCTACAAAATCACCTAGCCGGACATAGAAAAGGCGCTATGGAATCTGCAGAGCAGTTTTATAGGAGGGCACTACAGAATTTCCTGTAGCAGTTATTGTTACAAATTTTATCATAAAACAAAAAATACGAAGTGGGTTTCTTTGAAATTTTTTGTGGAGGAATATGATATCTCTATTGACTTTCTCACCAAATTTCAGCCTAACCCAGTTTGTAATTTGAGAGAAACAATTAAAACACCAGTGCGCTATGAAATGTGTTGCAATTTGTTTGTTTTGCATAGTTGATTGGATATTCTCCTTGTTGGGAGGTTTCCACCTGTCAAGGAGGGTTCGAATGGATTCTCATGGATCTATTAGATGTAAAGGGACACATGCACCTAAGTTTTAGCTCCATTAAAGACCTCATGCAGTCAGGTGGAAACAATTTATTCATGACTTCCAACAATTTCCTGAAAGTTAGCAGTTTGTTGGATTTTTGTCTCTTTTATTGTTGCCACCTATCTCCAAGGCTTTGAATCCAATGAAATATATGGGGTTCAACCTCCTAAGGATATTTGGATGCTATTTTATATTTAAGATAGGAGGGAGCTCTTGGAGAAGGGTTGGATTCATGATCCAAGAGAGGAGAGAGCTAGAGGAGCAGTTTTGTTGCTCAATTGTAAGCTTGAGGGCCTGTTGTAATTAACATTTCTGCCATTAGAGATTCATGAGAGTTGCTTATCAGAATTTTTGTTCTTTTTTATCATTTTATCTTTTCATCTTGCTTGAATTGAATTGCAGGCATTGAAGATCAATGGTTGTTGATGAGGCAAGAGATTCATGAGTTGCAAATTATTTGTAGTAATGGCCTCCTTTCATGATTTTTGTTCTAGTTATTTTTTAAGTCATTTTTGTAGAGAGGATATTTTCTTGATGATATTATTCTTTTTGTTATCTTTATTATACCTCCATCCATCAATTATATCTCTTTTGTTCTGGTATGATCTTGAGTTCCTTTGATCTATAGGATGTGTTGACTCCATTCCCAATGGAATGCTTCTGCTGACAGTTTGCTTCCCTTTACCTTTCTTGCTCTTCCTTGTTGATCCACCCTTTTAAAATTGATTTAATTTTTAAAGCTCAAATGGTTGATGTAAAAGATCTTTTTAGTGATGTTAATGAAACAGAGTCTACTCTGGTTTTGATGTATCAAATCTGATGAAATCTTGTTGAATGAAAGTTATCTTTCTTTTTTCCATCTTAATCTCTCTCACTCTAAAATTTTACTGTCATTGAGCTATTCAAATGATGTTTTATAGTTGTATGACAATGGATGTTTGATTTTTATATTGTTATATCTTTCTCAGAGTTTTGTTTGCTTGGATTTAAGAAGTTCTTGTATCTGAAGCATTTATTTTCTTTGTCTACTGGCATAGCCTAAAGCTAGTGGTAGATTCACTTCATTTTCTTACAAAGTCTTCCTCATATCCACAATAATCCTAAAAACCTTGACCTAAGTTAAAACAAGACCTCTTTTGTTGATGCACTTCATCCAGAATTTCATGTGTTTTGACATTGTTGAACTGAGTTCTATCCATTTGACACCATATTTAAGACTTGTCCCATAAAAATTTTAATGGGTACTGGGCTTATCCTCTAGCAGTCTAAGGGTGATTCTTAGTTCTAACATTTTTCACGCCGTTGTCGGGGACATATTTGAGCAGATTAAAAATCTCCCTAGGAAGAACGATATTGCCTAGCTCCATCTTTAGATGGTGACTGAAGTTGGACACCTTCAAGACTGCACATTCACCATGGAAACTCCATTGTTCATAATATGTTGGTGACTCCACTGGAATGAGAAAAATTAAATGGCTATGAAGGCTATCCTATCCAAGAGGTTTTCCCCACTCAATTTCTCAGCCATAGCTGGTCATCCACATCCTATGTCTCAAATTGATGAATGGCAAGATTTGTTGCCGAGATTTTATGAAGGTGAGAATGACAGCCATGTTGAGCATGTTCAAGAATTCCATGCTTTGATGCAGCAGCTTGACATCCAACATGAAGACATATGTATGGAGGTTTTTATGTACTCTCTTCAAGGATATGTTCATATTTGGTATCGGTCTCTTGAAACTTCTAGCATTTCTTCACTCAAAGAGTTTCATGCTGCTTTCAATATTCATTGTCAAAAGTTTTATTCCTTTGAGTTAATTTTTCATAGCTGTTGTGAGGAGTATAAAGACTGTGTTCAAGATATAATTGATTCTCATGAAGGTTGTGAGGATGAAGAAGATGCCTTGGATGAAGATTCAACTCTTTCTCTTCCCTGTTCATCTACATCAGATGAAAAAAAAAACCTTCTCTTATGAAGAAAATGCAAAGGATATTTATGTTCTTGAAACATATGTCTTTAGTAACCCGACTTATGATGAAGAAGTTGTTTCAAATACTGACCAAGAAAAACCTATTTTTTATGAGTATTCAGATGAAGAAGAGCAGATTCCTACACCACATTTTGTTGACCTAAGGAGAAGCCAATTGGTGTATGACAACTATGAATCGTATTTTGATGAGGATATGAACGAATTTAAAGACCATACTATAGATATTTTTTCTTAATTCATTAAGGAACAACATTGTGAGGAAATCAACCATCCTGGATCTGCAGACAACATCAAACAACCTATGATTAGTAGTGAAATCAGTCTGCAACCATGTTCATATTTGCAGATAGATGAGAGTGACAACCTCCAGGGGAAAGAGAATATGCCGAGAATATTTGATCTTCAGTTGGAACGATATCAAGCTAACGTAACCTTTTATTGTCATAATTTCACTTCTTCTTATTTTCATGATCCGGCTGTTATCTATATGGAGGAATTCATGGATTCAAGGTTTCAGTCTTCGTTTCATGATAAATCTAAAAATCAAACTTACAATCAAGTGTTGATTTTTGTTCTAGTCTTCATTTTGTTGAAACACATACAAAGAGTTTGGCTTGTTAATCAATTTCTTGTATGGCCTCATTGGAAGCATGATTTTCCTGATCTAGAGGAAGCAATTAGATAGAGTAGGAGTAGGAAGAATAAAGCTCAGTTCTTGAATTGCTTGTTTGCAGTGATTTTGTTTTTAGTATGTGATATTTTCAGATTCAAATAAAGAGCGAAGGTGCTTTGAGGCATACATGTTTCTTGGATAATGATGAATATGGATAATTCCACTAGTCTACAAGTTCTTGGCAGCTCGCAGGAAGCGTGCCATCTCCAATGGAGCCAAATGTTAGCACAAAAATTTGCATTAGCAAGTTTGCTCATTTTGTAGCACCGGTGAATCAGGAGATTTCGTATCGCATCTTGAGTGCATCTTCCCTCATTACTGTTATTGCATTTATGAAGATGGTGTCAATCGATCTCATTGTTTTCAGCATCCATGTTTTAAAAGGAAATAATTGATGTTTGGTCATTAAATTGGTCTAACTGTTTTAACAAAGATTTGAATTCTACTCCTAGTTCGGACAGGCACTGCAGAATCTACTACAGATTGGCTGGCAGAGGGAAATTGGAGATTATGATGATCCATTTTTTTATGGTGATTAGTTTTTTCAAACTTCAAGTGTTAAGGAAATATTCTAATTACACCTACTGGAGGAATCTACAATCTCATAATCCATCAACTAAGATTTTTTGTGTTTTTGAAGAGTTGTTGCATCACACAGCAAATCACAGAGATTTTGTAGTGCCCGGTGCTACAGAATCATCTACACAGACTGTTCTGTAGTTGCGCTAGAAAAGGCACTATAGAATCACCTATCCAGACACAAAAAAGGCACTACAGAATCACCTATCCAGACACAGAAAAGGCGCTACGGAATTTCCTGTAGCGGTTACTGTTACAAATTTGATCATAAAACCAAAACGATAAAGTGGGTTTCTCTAAAACATTTGGTGGAGGAAGATGATATCCATGTTGACTTGCTGACCAAATTTCAGCCTGACCCCGTTTGTAATTTGAGAGAAACAATTAAAACACCAGTGTGTTGCGAAATATGTTGCAATTTCTTTGTTTTTCATAGCTTATTGGATATTTTCCTTGTTGGGAGGTTGCCACCTGTCAAGGAGTGTTCGAATAGATTCTCATGGATTAGTTAGATGTCAAGGGACACATGCACCTAAGTTTTATCTCCATTAAAGACCTCATGCAGTGAGGTGGAAACAATTTATTAATGACTTCCAACAATTTCCTGAAAATTAGTAGTTTGTTGGATTTTTGTCTCTTTGATTGTTGCCACCTATCTCCAAGGTTTAGAATCCAATGAAAGATATGAGATTCGACCTCCTAAGGATATTTCGATGCTATTTTATATTTAATAGAGGAGGGAGCTCTTGGATAAGGGTTGGATTCATGATCCAAGAGAGGAGAGAGCTAGAGGAGCAGTTTAGTTGCTCAATTATAAGCCTGAGGGCCTGTTGTAATTAGCATTTCTGCCATTAGAGATTCATGAGAGTTGCTTATCAAAATTTGTGTTCTTTTTTATCATTTTATCTTGTCATCTTGCTTGAATGTAATTTCAGGCATTGACGATCAATGGTTCTTCATGAGGCAGGAGATTCATGAGCTACAAATTATTTGTAGTAATTGCCTCCTTTCATGATCTATGCTCTAGTTATCTTTTAAGTCATTTTTGCAGAGTGGATCTTTTCTTGATGATATTATTCTTTTTATTATATTTCTTATACCTCCATCCATCAATTATATCCCTTTTTCTCTGGTATGAGCTTGAGTGCCTTTGATCTGTAGGATGTGTTGACTCCATGCCCAATGGAATGCGTATGCTAACAGTTTGTTGCCCTCTACCTTTCTTTCTCTTCCTTGTTGATCCACCCTTTTAAAAATGATTTAATTTTTCAGGCTTAAATGGTTGATGTAAAAGACCTTTTTAGTGATGTTAATGAAACATAGCCTACTATGGTTTTGATGTATCAAATATGATGAAATCTTGTTTAATGGAAGTTAGCTTTATTTTTTCCATCTTAATCTTTCTCACTCTGAAATTTTACTGTCATTGAAGGATTCAAATGATGTTTTGTATTTGTATGATAATGGATGTTTGATTGTTATACTATTGTAGCTTTCTCAGAGTTTTGTTTGCTTGGATTTAAGAAGTTCTTGTATATGAAGCATTTATCTTCTTTGTCTACTGGCATATCCTGAAGCTAGTGGTAGATTCACTTCATTTTCTTACTAAGTCTTCCTCCTATCCACACTAATCCTCAAAACCCTAACCTAAGTTAAAACAAGACCTCTTTTTTTGATGCACTTCATCCAGAATTTCCTTTGTTTTGACATTGTTGAACTGAGTTCTATCCATTTGACACCACATTTAAGACTTATCTCATAAACTTTTTAATGTGTATTGGGCTTATCCTCTAGCAGTCTGAGGGTGATTCGCAGTGCTAACAGGTGGCACCAACCCACTATTAAAAACAAGTTGATTGAAGATGAAGAAGGAAGAAGCAAGCCTAAGTTGCTTGATAAAAATTTTAACATGAAGTTGAAACAACAAAATAAGTTGAAGCATAAAGCCTTTATTATCAAGCCCAAAATGAAGAAAATGACCAGATTAGAACAATTCAGAGTTTGGAAGATGAGAAAGAAGAAATCCATCTTAGGTGAAATGATGAAGTCAAGTTTTGATGTTAAATATTTTAAGCTTAGTTGAGACATAGACCAGCAGGCATTTGCATTTCTAAATTTTTTTTTGGAAGCCTTAGAGGCAGTATGTTTTAGCAGCAGTGTGAATTTTAGTTTAAACAGTTGAGATTAAGGGGGAGTGTTAAAGTTAATATCCCTATTATTAACTTTCAATTTTTCCTTGTCTGCCAGTTGTCCTGGTTAGTCATAGTTAGACTTCAATTATGGTTCAGTTCTCTGCAGTTTAGTTAGAGATCCATTGGATCTAATGTAATATATTTATTATTTGTTATTACTGAGAAGGGAAATGAGTAGATCCAATAGCTTTCTCCCATATTCATATTTTCTTCTCACGAATTTTGTCAATTCAGAATAGCTTAGTCTAAAGGTTCTAACTTTTGGTTCTTTTCTTGGTGATTTTTTCCGTTTGATTTTTCCAGAAAAGAAATTGTCTGAGGAATTGTTGGATCTACATATTTGAGTGGCTAAGTTTGTATAATCGAAATTCCCTGGGAGTTTTCCAGTACGCTAAATCCATTTATAAATTCAGAAATGCAATTTAAACAACATAAAATAATGTAGCACAGGGAAAATCGTTGTTTTTAGAACCCTTGAATATCCTAACCCTTTGGAAGGAAACATAAATAGAACCAACAAGATCTATTGTCATGCTATGGTGTCTTCTACATTCTGGTTGCGAAATTACTACACATTTCTTCCTGTTAAGCATTTGGGCATTTTGTCACTGTAGTATTCTTCAGACCGGAGTATAACTCCGCAGGAGTATTAAAAAAAAAGTATAGTGGTCTCATCGCCACATTTATTTGGGACCTATTCCATTGGATTCCCCTTTTCTCCCTAATCGCAACCATACTCTTCATTTTTAATCCTTTTTTTTCAATGGAGCCGACCCCTTCCCAATTTCCCTATTTTTCCACCTATTACATTATATTTCCCTTCATGCACTGATCGTTGTGGCACCTATCACTTCTAAGTCCTTTTTTTTTTGGTCCCACCCACTCATTGTTTTCTCCTTACCCGCACTTCCCCTCTCCAAATGGCCACCACTCGCAACCAAGAACTCCAAGCTTCCATCAATCAAGCCCATGTCTCCATCAAACATATCACATCTCACATGGATTCTACCCATTCCCGCATTGACAAATTAGAGCACAAATTTAACAACATGGAATCCAACCTCACAACCCAATTTACCTCCCTCCAGTCTGTTGTCAATAAATTGTTGAACCTCCCTACGGGTCCTTCTTCATCAGGCCAACCCGATGTTGTTGATTCCTTTGTCTCCACATTTTCAGTCCAACTCATTTCATCGTAAACCCCATCTTCCCTGCATAGAGGTCAACAAATTTGATGGATTCGATCCTACAAGTTTGGTCACTCAAATTGAGCATTATTTTTCTCTGCATGTTACTACTAACGAGTTGGTCAAACTTTGCTATGCTATCCTCTATCTAGATCCTGAGCCTTGGCAATGGTGGCAATGGAAAAAAAATTCGCGTCAGGGGTATATTGCCTGGACCCAGTTTGTTGTTGAGCTCTATGCCTTCTTTGATACTAATACCCACTATCTCGGTCGTTTGACCAAGATGAAATAGTCAGGCTTAGTGGAATACTTCATCACTTCTTTTGAGTATTTTGCCTTTCGAACAGAGGGCATGTCAGATGCATTCTTCCATGAATGCTTTATCAATGGTCTCAAGGATGAAATCTGATCCTAGGTTCTCATGGCTCTCCCTCCAACTTGGTTGGAAGCTACTCAATGTGCTAAAGAGGCCCAACAAGTTGTTTTTTCCCATAACAAAAAAACCCCTTTTTTTCCTCGCCCTCAACCCACTAATCCTAACCCCCTTGTCACTCCCCTCAAGGTCCAGAAACTAATTAGGGCTGAAATAGTTGAACGCCAACTGAAGGGTCTTTGCTATAATTGTAACGAAAAATATTTTTTGGGGCACAAGTGTAAGGAACAAAAACTATTTATGGCCATTTCTGAAGATGTTCCTGAAGAGGATGTGACAGTTCCCCTTGTTGAAGAACCCTCCCTTTCTGATGCCACCCAGGAGCCTGTTGACCCACCTGAAGTTGACCCACTTATTTCCTTGCATGCCCTCACAGGCTTCTCAGCCCCACAAATGCTCAAGCTCATTGGGTACATTAAGAACAGGAAGTTAATCATCCTTGTTGACAATGGTAGCACCCACAATTTTATTCATCGTTGCATTTCCCAGAAAACCAATTGCTATATTCGTGTTGTCAATAATTTTCAAATCATGATAGCCAATGGTGGGTCCATGAAATGTGGTGGGCGTTGTGAAAATGTTTGTCTTCAAATTGGACATTACCACCTGAAATCTCATATGTTTTCCATTGACATGGGAGGTTGTGACATTGCGCTAGGTGTTGAATGGTTATGCACTTTGGGTACCATTCTTATGGGTTTTAAGGAATTAACCATGCAATTCCAACAGGAAGGACAAAGGTATCAATTCCAAGGTCTAATAGATGGTTCTCCTGAGAACATTAGTTCTCATTGTATGGAAAATATCCTCAAGAAATTCCACTCCGGTATCAATTCTCAACTCCATTCTATTCAAGTCGTTGAGACACCCTCTGTGCATCCTGACCTCCAAGCTATCATTTCCACACATCAAGCTGTTTTTTCCACCCCTCAGGGACTTTCTCCTTCTCATGGTGTTCATGATCATTCCATCCCCCTTGTTCCTGGCAGTCTTCCTCACAATGTTCGCCCTTATCGTCACCCCTTTTCCCAAAAGAATTAAATTGAGAAAATAGTGCAAGAATTTCTCCAAGCGGGTGTTATTTTCCCCAGTACCACCCTTATTCTTCCCCTGTGGTCATGATACTTAATAAATAAGGTACTTGGCGCATGTGTCCTAACTTTTGTGCCCTCAATAAGCTCACCATCAAGGACAAGTTCCCCATTCTTGTCATTGATGATCTCTTGGATGAGTTGAGTGGTGCTCAATACTTCACTAAACTTGATCTGCATTATGGCTACCACCAGATACGTATGCAAGAAGCTAACATACCCAAGACTACCTTTCAAACTCACGAGGGTCACTATGAGTTTTTGGTCATTCCCTTTGGACTGTGTAATGCCCCCTCCACCTTCTAAAGCCTCACTAATCATGTCTTTTGTCCTTTTCTCCATCATTTTGTCATAGTTTTCGTTGATGATATTCTCATCTATAGTAAATTTGGCAATATCATCTTTCCCATGTGGATCAAATTCTCCATTTACTCTCGCAACACCAACTTTTCCTCAAACACTCTAAATGTTCCTTTGGAGCCTTACAAGTAAACTACTTGGGTCATATTGTTGGAAAGGCTGGTGTCCGAGTGGATCCTAAAAAGATTGAAGCAATGCAGGATTGGACTCATCCCAAGACTATCAAAAGCTTACATGGTTTTTTGGGTTTAACCGAATATTATCGCAATTTTATTTGGAATTATGGAAAGATTGTGGCCCCTCTCACTGCTCTCCTTAAAAATTATTATTTCACTTGGACTCTCGCAGCAGATCAGGATTTTCAAGCTTTGAAGGCAACTATGTGTACTACTCTGGTCTTGGCCCTTCATGATTTCACAAAAACTTTTGTCCTCGAATGTGATGCCTCAGGCAGAGGAATTGGAGTTGTCCTTATGCAAGAAGGCAGACCTTTGGCCTTTACTAGAAAACAATTGTCTGAATGCCATTTGGGCCAATCAATCTATGAAAAGGAAATGTTGGCTATTATGCATGCAGTGGATCTTTGGTGCCCTTATCTCTAGGGGAAATGCTTCCAATTAAGACATATCATCAAAGCCTCAAGTATTTTCTGGAGCAATGACCTTCCTCCCTAGAGAAACAAAAATGGGTAACTTTTGGTTATGATTATGAGATCATTTACAAGAAAGGAAAAGAAAATGTGGTTGTTCACGCTCTTTCTCGAAAATATGAAGATGACGGCTCCCTTTTTTCCCTCTCCTTCATTGTACCATATTGTCTCCATGTCGTGCACCAAGAGTGGCTACATGATCCTAAAATATCACATATGATCCAACAATTGAAAGCCAACTCTCCAGTTTCCCCAGGGTACTCTTGGCACAACGATGAATTTCTCTACAAAGGTCGTTTGTATTTGAGTAAACAGTCACAACTTAAATCCACGGTGCTTTATGAGCTTCATGCTACTCCCAAATCTGGGCATTCAGGTTTTACCAAAACCTATGACTGGGTCAAATGTTCTTTTTCTAGGATTGTATGAAAAATGACGTTCACACTTTTGTAGAAGAATGTGATGTTTGTCAACACAACAAAGGCGAAACCATCAAACCTCCTAGCACACTTCAACCGCTTCCAATTCCACCCGTTATTTGGAGGGACATATCTATGGATTTTATGGTGGTGTTGTCGCCTTATACACACCTGGGAGACGTGGAAGAAATCTTCAATCCACTCGGTGTGTCCCTGGGGGCAAGTGAGAGTTAAGGTGCTGTCACCTAATCCTCAAATCCTCTGTCTAGGCCAACTCCTAGCGAAGCCAAGGGGGGTAGTCCCTAACAAATATACTAAGGCTTTTAAGCTAAGTAAAAGAAAATTGAAATCTAGGAGTTTATTGATTCTTCAAACCATCAACCATAAATTGAATAAAACATGAACAAATCATTCACCACGATACATGTAAAATGAACATTAACTTGCATCAAAAGGATACTGAGAAACAATTGTTAGGT
>SNQJ01S0045999.1:17949-29571 GCA_010110895.2 Picea sitchensis
CAAAAGTGGGCCAATTCTGACCAAGGTTTCCTCAAAACTTGGTTGAGGGCCAACAAGCCCCCAACACTCACCTGTGACTCATCCCGAGTCACTCAGGTTCGGACAATGTTGCTTTGAAGGCCTCGAGCTTACTTCAAGCTACCTCGACTTGCTGCTTCACTTGAGCCTCTTTCTCAACGAGCTCCTGGATCATATGCTCTGTAATAGACCCTTCCAGGTGTTGTTCTACTGCTGCATCCACTTGATCAATTTGTGAGCCATGTCCATCAATTTATTTGAACACCTTGCAAGCTTCAACTTGCATAGGTTGTAGCTTCTGTGTGACTTTCATTACCTTACCTTGGAGGGTAGTGATCTATTGTTGTACTGTGCATTGCTCCTTTGATATCTTCATTCTTTCTACTGCGGTGAGCAGCTTCATCTATGCCTGCACTAAAAATGCATGTTGTTTCACCTCCTGCAACTGTGCTTCTAGCTTCCTCATCTCTGGATCCTCGACGAGGCGTTCATATGTTTGTGCACTTCTATCACTTAGTTTTTTGCACTTCATGGCGAGGGCTCTTATCCTTACTATTGTGTTCTTAGTGGTCTCCTCCCTCTGGTCACGCACCTCCTGCGGGGTGCTCAACACTACTTGGGCCTCCAATTCTGTTATCTTGGCTTGAAGTTGCTAGAGGGTCTCAACGAGCTTCACTACTTGAGCCTCGACCGACTCCTAGTCCTCCTATACCAAGCCTGGTACAGGGCAACATGCTTTACTTACCACTTCTTTGACCATGGCTTGTTCTGCGAGCAATTGCTCCTTTTCCCTCGGTAGCTAGGGTTTTTCCTCCTGGAGCTTCGCCTGAAGCTCTGCTTTCTCTCTTTCCTGGGCTGGTACATTTTCCCGCGCTGCTCTTAATTGTGTTAAAACTCCTTCTTTCTCCCTTTTAAAATCGTATGTAGCCTTCTCCTTTTCTTCCTATGCTTTTTGGAAGTGGGCTTATGTTGCATCCATAATCCTTCTCAACTGGGTTGGTTCATCCCCCAATTCTACAGTCTGTGACGAGGAAGGTGCAAATGGTGCAGTAGGTACTGCGCGGACCAAGTGAATAGGTTGATGTACTTCCTTCAAGTCCTTCTCAATTCTTTCATATAGCTCCTCCTACTTCTCTCCACATATTTGCAAGAAGTCCTCGGAAGCGTCCTCCATAGCTCCGCAGACTAGACTGATGTCGTCCTCAGTGAGCGTGGACTCCAACTGGGGCTTATTAGCATGCATCTTCTTCCTTATTGAAGATTTCTTTGGAGAAACCTTCCTCTTATGTGGTGTTACTGTCCCAATGGGGGGATCCTCAAGTGGAGGGGTGGTAGCTTCACCTCCTCCTTTCCCTTCTTCCCCTTCATCTCCTCCTCCCTGTCCTTCTACTTTGTCTTCTCCTCCTCTTGGCAAGCCAGACCCATTATCTTCAGAAGCATTGTCCTCTTCATCGCTCTCTAAATCATGGACTTCCTCCTTCTTTTTCTTCTTCTTTGTCCTATTGGACTGTCTGACATGATCAACCCATGTGACTATGGGGCTTCCTATGGTGTCAATGTCAGATAGTTCTGCATCAGCGACACATACAAGAAATTCCTCCGGCCGCTCCTTTGTAATCTGCTCCATATCTTCATCTGTCAGCTTGTAGTATGACTGTAGTTCTTCCTGGTTCTTGTCTCTGTGCGCAGTGATGTAGATGAAATGAGGATCAACAAAAAACTTTGCTATTGGTCTATACTGGTGCAGGGTGCGCGGTGTCATGCGCGAAAATGATTCAATGGAAACCTTTAACTCCTAATAGTATGCATGAAACACGACATTGGACTACCACTGCTTCGTCATGTCATTGGTGTACCACAAGGTGGAAAGCCTAGCATCCGACAACTCCGAGGGTTCGATTTCTGGGAAGGTGGCTCCTCCAGGCATTTTCCAAGCAACAAATGCGATCAAAATGATCAGCCAATTGTAATGGAATTTGTATCCCAAATCCCAGGCTTCGCGGTAATCCTTCTCGAACTCATTGACGATGTAGATCGCCCAGTTCATCTGCATGCCCTCCACACATTTTCCTACGAGGTCCACCATGAACCCGATGACCTGTGTGGGGCGATTATTTCTTATGAGCTTGCCAATTAGGAGTTGGCAAGTGAGGCACACTGTGCCATCATGTATAGAGGCTACCTTGTAACCTCGCTTTCCTTTTTCAACTTCTCCGTAAGCTTCCTTGATGTGTTGTGCCAAGGAATGGTCTGAGGCCTTCCCTGGATAAAACTACTGAGGGTCAAGTCCCCTCACACTTAAGCCTGTAATCTGGTGGATCAACGCCAGATCCACAGTAATACTTCTGTCGAGCCACAAGTATCTGCCATGATAGCATGACAAGAGGATTTTAACGCAAGCGTTAACCTTCTGGTGGCAACCAAAATGTGGGATCTTCATCACATTCATCATGGTGGACTGCACCAACCCCTTAATCCATTGCTGTGAGACGAGGCAAGGCTTCTTCCCGGTTGTCTTCGTGAGATAGCGGTGGGGCACCAACATGGTGTAGTTATTCCAATATCCTAAATTGAATTTGTTGTTCTTTAATAGCGGGATATGTCCTAGATGACTCCTGACTAGGCGTATACCTTTCGAAATGTACGCAGTGAACACGACATACTCAAAATCATCGGGAATAATGTCATGGTTAAAACTGCTAGCCAAAGGTGGAATGTAATTAGGTAGGATCGACGGGATATGCTTCACATTAACCAGATCACCACGATGCTTACTTCATTGCTCAATTGCGGGGTTAACACGGCCGAAATGACGTCTAGTCGAAGGGGAAGCTTGTTGTCCCCTAGTCGATGACGCCTGAATACATTCAGATATCATTCTGTCAGCCATTAGCTTCTTAAGGACCTCCTCGACAGACTTCTCCAGTTCACTAAGTTCGCCCGACATTCTAGCTTTTAAAGAGACAGGTCAGGGTAGACAAATGGATAGGCGGGGTAGACAAACAAACATGCGAGGTAGACAAACGAATGATGAGGTCTAGTTCCAGATATCACAACTCGATACACAAACAATTCTATGCTTGGATTAGTTAATCACGAGTAGAAAAAATTGGTCCCAGCGCAGCGTCCGATGAGTTAAATAAGTGGGGCATCATAACAGATTCTTCCAATGGCCAAAAATGCTTCCATCAATGTGAATCTACCCGTTTTCTTTTGTGAAGTGGTCCATCAACCCATAAATGTGTTTCCTAACCATTCTGGAGTGTCATTCTAATGGTCGGGGCACCTCCAACGATCATATAACTTTGCCAGGGCGAAGTCCCATTCTGCGCGGATCTGATGTTCCAGCGAGGTTCAAATCCTGCGAACCTACCTCCTGCGAGGTTCTAGTCTGCGAAGTCTTCCATTTGGTCTATGTAGCTTCTTGTATCTGTTCCAACTTAGCTTTCTTTTTATTCAACTTCCTTGCCTTCTTTCATGTTATTCGAGTCTCTCTAACTGTCTATGGAATCCTCTTTCCATTTTTATTCTTATCTTCCCCTAGCAGAGTGGCTTCGCACTGTTGAGATTCCCTCAAGGATTCTGAAGTTAGTATCCCTTTTCTTAACACTTCCTAAGTGGACATACTTCTTTCTTGAATAGATAGGTCCTTCAAACCTTTTTGCATTCTTTCAACCTTGATAGCTAATTCTCTTGCTTTTTGTCCCTCCTGCGTTGTTACTTTGTTCTGTTGCTTCGACTTATCCTCTCGTTCTTCTATTAGTCGGTCTATTTTTCTAGCTATGAAATCCCTTAGTTATTGATTTTTCTTTTCTGTAGCTTCTTCCTCTACTTTCCTTCTAATTTGATCCTTCTCAATCCAAGTCTTACCTAACAAAAGTGGAAAAGGGGAGTTGTCCCTAATAAACTTAATTACTTCAAATTCCTCTTCAGTCGATGTCCATGAAAAATAATAGGTACATTAGTAACTCTTCCACATAGGGTTATCATCTTTCCCTTAAACAAGCCTATCCTTCCTAACAAAGGTACCATAGTAGGATTTCCCAAAATTTTCCAAGTTTCTTCTGTCATAATATTCACTTGTGTTTCTTCATCTAAGACATAGTCTATGTCGAAGTCTTCTATTCTTTCACTTATGCACTGTTTTGATTTCAGGATCTCCGGTAAACTGACATCTTTACAAGCATCCATCATTTCCTTCAACTGTAATAACATAGTCTGAACTTCCTCTGACCTTTTCTCTTTATGATTTTCTAATATTCCCTTGGTCTCTTGACTTTCTTCATAGTTTTCTTGTCTCATGTTCATCCTTTCAACTTTAGCAATAATCCTTGGACAATCCTCAACCTCATGACCAATAATATTACAACAAAGACAAATAGGGCCTACCTTAGGACATTCCTTAGCAAGGTGTCCCAGTCTTCTGAAATTATAACATAATGCCAATCCTCTTTTTCTTTTAAATGTTCCCGAACCTCTTTTGCACTGCGCACTTCCCTTAGGATCATAGTGTTGGACCGACAATCTGCAAAAGTTCTTTCTAGGTTCCTGCATCCAATTATTAGTCCAAAAACTCTTTCTATGCATAGGAATAACATATATTTCTTCATTTCCATTAAATTTACTCAAATCAACTCTTTCTTTCAACTATTCCCTAGCCTTCAGACTAGGACAAAATATATTAAACATACTTAAATTCATGCTTTCGAAAAAAAAATTCCACTTATCTTTCTCTTACCAAAGCACAAAGCTTACTTCTTTAGGATCTTACCTCTTTTCTTCAGATCAACTTGCTTTCTTAGGCACAAATATTCGCAAGTCAAGTAGATTACTACACACTTCAGCAGTAGATCTATGCACAGAGCTTCTCTTGCTAATCCTGTGCAGAATTCCAAAAGAAGAGCATGCATATTGCTCATTTAGGCATGAATCTAGGATTAAGAGAACATTAATCCTCAATGATGTGATCCATTAAAGAACACATGAATACTATGAAGTACTTGTCCATGTCCTTAATGGAATTAGCAACCATGATAAGCAACATGTGTTTAGCCTGACTCTAGAAGAAGTCTTCTTCAAAAAGAAGCCTTGAGTACCCTTGGTTGTCCATCTACATTTATGTTCCTATAACGAAAGGAAGAAGTTGGAACCTTAAGGAAGGAAGGGCATATAATTTATAGAAGATTCCACGGACTCCAACGTTGAAGAGGAACACGAGGAAGAACATGTAGATTCCAAGAAAGAAAGAAAATCCAAAACAACCAATTGAACCAGTTATTATACCAAGAATCATAAGACTCCCAGCATGGTTTAAACCCACTAGAAGCAGTCAAGCAGAAGGAATGGAAGGAGGATGCGATGAAGAGTAATGTATGTGAAAAATTCTTATGAATGGAAGCATTGATAGATACAAGGAGAAGATTTAGAACTAGATGATTCTCCTATAAGGAGGGAGAAGACTATGATGACATCTTGTTCCAGTTACTAGATATACCTCAACCTAAGCCATTATATCTCTTGCAATATCCATGGGTACGAATTTACATCAGATGGATGTAAAGACTATTCTTCTCAATATAGTAATTGAAGAAAAAGCATATGTAGAGCAACCTCAAGGTTTTGAGGTATACCAAAAAGAGACGCATGTATGCAGATAAAAGAAGAACTTGTATGGATTCAATAAACTTGGTGCAGAGCCTCTCATGTACAACAAAAACATGGTGAAAAATTCCTATAAAAGAGGAAGTGTATCGAAATGGTTCTTCAGAATCCCGAGATGATGGAAAATACCTAGAAAGAAGCAATTTAGGCACAATAAATGACTAGTCTTTTGTTTAAAATCGAAATATCTTTACTAACAAAACTTTCTTACATTAACATATAGAAAATCTCTCTTACTGTGTACGCAAAATGACAATGTCCTTTTGTAAATTTTTGTGACATGTATACGTACATCCTAGATCATTAATCCTAATGCATATTAATGTAAACATAAACAAGGCGTTTAAATAGACGAATATGAAGCCCTTAAAACACCATGGAGCAAAACTTGAATCACAGTATGGAGCAATTCTTGAGGTATGGTTTATTTTTGTGCAAATTTTACTGAGAATTTAAAACGATGGCAAAGAAGGTCCCTTGTGAAGAATTAGAGTAGCGTAGAAAATCTCCAAATTGTGTACACAGTTTTACAATGTCCCTTTTGTAGATCTCAGTGAAAGTGTGTTTGTACATCCCAGATCCTTAATCCCAATGCATGTTAATGTTATTCCATCCACAAACAGAGCTAATATAACCTCTTTTTTTAACCATTCAAATCTGAATACTGCACTCAAACCTCTTTGTTGAGCAGAATATTTTCCAAGTCTCACACACAGATTTTTAGCGAAGGTTTTCAAGGTTTATCAACTAAGTATACACACATGGATGGATGTGTTATTTCTCATTAAACAGTTGAGGCATTGTATATAATGTTATTTATCAAAAAATTATATTAACAAAAGAAGAATCCGACCAAAATAATAAAAATAATTATAATAGTTTTTAAAAAAATATCAATGTTGTTTATCATATAACTACTTTATCACAAATGTCTCAAGTCAATAGCCTACATTTTGTTTTTCTTTGTTCCATGAATATCAATCATGTCATGACTATCGAAAATCATTCAACTAAATCTAAGCGATATCATCTGAGATGACGAGATATCATTCTGGTTTACTTTTTGTAGTCTGAAATTTTAAGGTATATTTAAAAACCTTTATAATTATGTGTCCCAGTTTTTGTACTTGCAAATATTTATATGATTAGGAAGATTTCCAGATATAAAGAGCAATTCCACGATAAGTTGAATATTCTGGGATATCCCACAATATTAACATAATATTTTAAGGAAAAAAAATATTTTTAAAAAATTAAAATATGTTTGTAATTTTTTTATAATAATTTAAGAATTAATATAAGTTTGTATAAAAGTCGTGTAGCAAATTTCTATAGTCAATTATTTTGGTTGCAAAATTATATATATGCAAGTTTCTTGCATTATTCCAAAGGTAAACAGGCAATGATTAAGAAACGCCCTAAACAATTCATAAACAAATAAAAATGTTATGGTTGCAATATTCTATGTCTATATATCATGCAGTTTTCCAAATATAATGGGTGGATGATTAAAAAATTCCCCTAAACAATTCATAAACAAATCAAAATTTGAATGCGTTGATTGGTTTGACAAATCCGTGAAGTTTGAATGCGTTGATGGGTTTGACAAATTTGAAAGCTTGCCAGCATTACATTTTAAACTCTCTGAAGTTTCTTATCGGAAATTGTTGGAATCTGTTGGAACTCTGATTATCAACGAGACGCCTGTTGGAAATCTGATTAATAGAGTATGTTGAAGGATTAGAGGCCCAGCGGTTTTTACGGATCTCTCCCTGGCTTCCTGTGAGAACATCAAGCTGAGAACAAATTGGCTTCCTGTGAGAACAAATTGTTGGCTTCCTGTGAGAACATCAAGCTGAGAACAAACTGTTCAAAGAAGAAGCTCTGATTCACCGCAAAGCTGATGACAATGTCGCGGGTTCGAGTGTCGGTGGAAAGACTGGTCAGACGCGAAGAGGGTTTGTCTGTTACATTGGAGGCTGGGGATGATCGTCTTTATCATCGGCTCCAGTGGACCATGATTCTGACGATGAAGTAGCAGAGGGCGTCCACTTGACCTCCAAATTTATAAAGGAATCAAAATTTGGCCTAAATAGTAAAGCGGGGCTACGTCCTCCTGTCGTTTATTTTCTGCGAGCCTGGCTCCCGGAGAGGAATAGAGGAGCCGGGTATTGTGAATTTATTAGTTGAAAGCTGCTGTAGAAGATATCAGATGCCATAGTTGGACACAATAGAATTCGGTGTAAATTGGGAGTAGTTGAGATTCGATAATGGCGAGTCCAGGAGGTAATTACAGGCAGCAAATGGAGATGAAGATGAAGCAATGGATACTTTACAGTATAATCCTGGCGCTGTCTTCCTACGTAGCGCTGGATCATTGCATTAATAAAGCGACACTGCGGAGCTCAAGTTATTGCAAGTGTGAGTGCCGTGGAAGCGAGGGCGGATTAGGCGATTCCGACATTGGAGGCAAACGACGATCACCATAGCAAAGACTACAACGGCCCTCAGATCGGCTTCCAGGCCATAGAATCTTTTCCACGTGTCTCTTTCCAGGCGGTAGGATCCGTGCCACTGTAGCCGTCGGATCTGTGCAAGTACCGTACCATTTTCGTCGTACGGTAAGAAAATTTGACGGTCGAATTGTAGACACGTGGCACTGTCCAGAGCGTAGATCTGAGCCATCCAAAAGTTGAAACGTGGCACTTTCACGGCCGTAGATCTGGGCCGTCCCATCATGGACACTTGGCGCTCTCCAAGCCATAGATCTGGGCCGTCCGAATTTTGACACATGGCCATCTCCAGACTCTAGATCTGGGCCGTCCGATGTTCGACATGTGGCCCCTTCCTGGCTGTAGATCTATTCCGTTCGATGTTCGACACGTGTCACTATCCTAACCTCGATCTGGACCATCCGATCTTCGCCACGTGGCTCTTTTCTGGTCTTAGATCTTAGCCATCGGATTTTCGACACGTGGCCTCCTCTAGGCCGTAGATCTTAACAATATATCTTTGACACGTGGCCGAATACTGGCCCTAGATCCGGGCTGATTGTGTGCGACATGTGGCAGCCTTCTGGTCGTAGATCTAAGCCATCTGATCTTAAACACGTGGCCCTATACTGTCCGTAGATCTGAGCCATCCGATTATCGACACGTGGCAATTTTAATCGTAGATCTGAACCGTCCGATTGTTGACACGTGGCCTATTTTTGACCATAGATCTTTTCCGTCCGATCGTCGACACGTAGCATATTTCGGACCGTAGATCTAGGCTGTCCGATCGTTGACACCTGGGTCTTTTAGGACCGTAGATCTTACCCGTCTGATCGTTGACATGTGGCTATATTTTTGCCGTAGATCTTGGCCGCAGGACGTCATGCTTGCTTCCGCTATCGATTGGTCTCTCGTACTCGGCCGTTTGCAGGGAACCTGCAACATCCATATAGCCAGATTGGGGAAGCCGTAGAGGAGGGATGTTGCCCCGCTTGAGAGGGGGCGCATGTGAGAAAGTTATTCCCGAAAGGAGAAACGGGACCAAAAAGGGTATTTCTCAAAGCATGGATCTGTTTTGCCTTTTTATTCGAAGAATTGCTTGCTTCTTCAGTCTGGGCGTTCCTGAGAGTGAATGCACTAGCGTTGTTAGGCATGTTATCCATCTGTGAAAGGAGAAGGTTCTTTCCATCTGTGAAAGGAGAAGGTTCTTTCCATCTGTGAAAGATCCGTGAAGGCATGTTATCTCTAGAACCTTTCAGTCTCTTATTTGTCTACTTTCGTGCCCTACTTCTGTCATCTTCTGTTATAAAGTTTAACATCCCATTGTGTTATATTTGGAATTGTTTTCTTATTGTAATACTTTTAAAACAGAAAATGAATTTCAATCTTTGAAATAATCATATCAGATCACCGGAGATAGCTTCCTCCATTAACCAATCCATCTGTCACGGCAGTCTTGTCAATTTCCTTAGAGATAGCGAAATTCTTTTTTCTTGATTTAATGAGTCTTAATTTTTTTTTTGAGATTTGGATTATGAATTCTGAAACCCCAAATCTGTGTCGACTCGGGACTACTATGATTTAAAATATCAATTTAGTAGAATTAGAGGGATACCAAAATCCAATTGAATTGACTTTGAAATTAGAATTAAAAGCATCCAACAATAAACTGTTTTTCCCTGTAGCGCATTAGAATTAGAGGCATAAGTTTGATTTTCAACAATGTTAACATATGTATTTTGAAAATACCTGTACCAAAACTATATTAGTTTATGTTTGCAAAGCTAGTGTTGCACATGAAAAATAACAAAATAAACCACTCAAAAATGAACAAATACAGCAAACAGATAGACAACAGCAAAGGAGCAATGTACAACAGATAGACAACAACAAACAGATGAACAAATATTAACATTTATACAAGACATAAATAAGCGGTCTATGTCTCGTCCCATCAACATTGCATGTAAATATGTATGATTTGTTTTTAAGTCATTATTTAAAAATTATTTAAAAAGTTAACAGGGTTGTTGGTGTGAAATATTTGTATTGTAATCTATTGCAATTACATTTGTTTTTCTTCATTTATATTAAAACATTAAACTGTCCATTTTTTATTTGGCATATGCAATGTTTATTTTTATATATTTTATTGAATATATGTAATTATTTTTAAAATATTTTTATTATTATTTATATTTTAGTAATATAAAAAGTTCATTGTATTTTTTAATAATAAAAAAATTAATAATATTATTATACAATTATAATATCTTTTTTAAATAATTTAATTTCATCTTAAAAATTGAAAGTTCACTTACTATGTAACTTCATTTTAGTTAATGTGTAACTTTTATTTTAATTGAATGTCAATAAATCAATAAACATGAATATTGCAAAACTATTTTTGATGGTTGGACTCCACCCTAGGTATATTATTTTGTCTATATTATTACTAGGACAAATGGAAGGCTCTTAGAGTTGTATTTCAAAACTTTTCTTTTAGTCATTTCAAATAGATTTGGGTTTGGTGTTTCAAGTTTAACTAGGAGCATGAAATTTATCCACTTTTCAAAACTATCGGAATATATCAACCATTTATACTTATGTGGTTGTGCTAGTTTATATATCTATTGGTCAATTTTCAAATAGTTTTACACTATTGATGGAATAGCGTCCACTTGAAATAATACCAAAAGTTAACTATGTCAAATATATTACTTATAAGTTAACTCTAACCACTTGAAGGTAGATTGAGAGGATTTGCTTAGTTGCAATTGCAGTTAGAGTTTTTGCTGCAGCAACTAAACCCTAACCCTCGTGTTGAGGCACCTTAAGTGAAGCGTTTGACCTAATTCCTGGATAACCTAGTGCACCCTAGTCTAGCGCACCTTCTAGTACTCTCAACAAACCAAGGCATCAAGTTTCAGTTTTTGGTCAAAGTCGAAGGTTGACCAAGTCAAAGCAGTCATGACTTACTCTATGAAGTCAGAAAACAAGTTAGAAGGGGTTTCTAACTTCAGAGCATGGAAGACAAGGATTTACCTCATCCTTGCCAAGAATAAAGTGTTGGATATCATGAAAGGAAAGATCATGGAACCACGATTTGAAGCAGGGAAAGAGAAGGAAATTCAGAACGTTGCAGTTATGGAGAAGTTCAATGACAATGACACCAATTCTATGAGTATCATAGTGGACTCTGTAAAGGACCATTTGATACCCTACATTTCTCATCTTCACTCATCTAAGAAGATGTACGATGCCTTAACTAACCTCTTCTCAGTCAGAAATATTGGACAAGTAATGAGTCTCAAGAATGAGCTTTGTGCCCTGAAGATGAATGATGATGACACCATAACATCATACTTTGTAAGAATCTCTTAGTTAAGAGATCAACTACAGGCTATTGAGGAAATAATTTCAGAAAAAAGAACTAGTAAATATCGTA